>CAJQZN010030182.1:0-20096 GCA_907164685.1 Colias eurytheme | reverse complement strand
CTAAATAAAAAATGGGTATAAAACATGAGACGTGTAGATTGGACGCCATCGAAATTTGCTAGATTGTGTTCACTGCATTTCGAGCCTGCGTGTTATCAAGATGGATACTCTAGAAGAATTGTGCAATCTTACGCTTACGTTTTTTTTGTTCCTTTAGATAATAAATACATTTGTGTGTGAGTGAATTTTTATTTGGAATTTTTTTTATACATTTACTTTAAATGTGTAACTATGTGAAAATTAAACGGTTGAATTCATGCTGACTGTGCCTTTCTCCTCACTCCTTTAACTTTATTGATCTTTATTTTAAATTAGTTACATTTCAAGTTTTAAAATTTATTTTAAAATATACTAATTTTAATAATAGCTTTCCGCCCGCGTTTTTAAAGAAAATCCCGCACAGTTCCCGTTCACGTGGGATTTCCGGTATAAAACCTATCCTATGTGTGTATGTACAAAATTTCATTGTAATCGGTTCAGCAGTGAAAGAGAAAGTTATCCATTCTCGCATAATTTCGCATTTATTATATTCGTAGGATTAAACAAATAATGTATTCAACTGAAATTTATGATTAATTTTGTTTATTTTTTTATTATTTATTATTTCACGAAACCGTAAATGTAAAATGCATTCACGATTTTATCGATAAAAGCACATCCATCACTATCACCTTCTATCTATCTAAATACGTACCTATAGTAAAAATGGTGCCATGACTATGTTGAAACGTAGCTTGTAGTCTATAGCTATCTCATTCTTTCATACGACGTTTTCTTTAGATAGAGAGAAACAAATATATGTAAATTGTATACGCTCGATACAAGTACTCTATAGGTTTATTGCTCTGAGGAAGGAACTATAACTAATAATTTGACATTAATGTTGACATTTAAAATGTGTCAATTACTCAATTGTCAAACGTGGTATTGAAATGACACAGCCTTTGATTGTGTTTTCGCTTTTCTAATTTTGTTTGTAAATAATAACAAAACTTATTTTACAAAATATAAATAATTAACTGTGTATGTATAGTTCATGATTAGTACAGGATTATCTATAATCTATAAGTTAATTGTACTTTCGTACTTGTCTCATAGCCAAGTTAGATACAGAAAAAATGGATGATGATGATTATTGGAATACAAGTGAAACTAAGGCGAAAGCTTTTAGCTTTGATGATGATGTCGTGAGTATTAAAAATATGTATTTGCTTAGATTCTTATAGCTTCATTAAATTCTGTATCTTTGACCCATGCTATGTAAATATTATTCAAGGATGGATGTAGGACTAGTATTTGAAAAAATGTAGTATACGTAATAGTAACACAATAATTTTTGACACAAATCTCTATACATGCTGTACTCATAGCAAGTTATTAAAGAAAAATAATGAATGCAATTGGATTTTTATTAATATAGTTATTTCTGCACAAAACTTTATGTAAATCTTTAAATCATGATTTATTTTAAAAAAAGGTAAATAAAGTAAGAAAAAATTATTATAAAACTGAGTATTCCTACTTTTCTATGTATTGAAGTGAAACATTTTAACATGTATGTTTCCTCATATTACTTATAACGTTACTTTATAAATTCTTTACTTAAAAATTTCACAGCTTTCAACACAAGAAATACTGGCCATTGGTCAAAAACGTTCATCAGGACAGACAGAAGATTCAGTGTTTGCTACAACCATCACCAATGCTAAGCGGAACTTAGTGTCATTGAACAGTCTTGTGTCACCTAAAGTTCTGGATTTAAGTGAGTATTCAATATTTTTTATAAAGAGCACTCGTGTCAGAAGTGAAACTTCTTTGGCTAGATTCAAAGATTATCTGCCTTACTCATAGAAATCTAAATAACAAGACACATAGAAGTGCTGTAATGTCATAATTCGTATGAAAACCGCTGTCGCCAAAATCAACACATTCAAACCGAAAGCTAAACAGTACACACAAGTAAACTATGCCTTTTATTGGACAGCTTGATTTTAGTGAAAACTAACTTATCTATTAAATTAAGCTTTTGAATATGTATCCTAACGCACGAATTTACGGTTTATTTTAGAATAACATCCCTAAGTATATGAGACTTTTTGCTCCAATACGAACAAACGTGATAATAAGAATGGTCGACTGTGATATTCATTGTTATTTCGATTGCTATGGTGACACTCGTAATACTTGTAAATCTTAAATATAAAAATGAATCGCAAAATGTGTTGGTAAGCGCATAACTCGAGAACGGCTGAACCGATTTCGATAATTCTTTTTTTATTATATTCCTTGAAGTACGAGGATGGTTCTTATGTAGAGAAAACGT
This sequence comes from Colias eurytheme, assembly GCA_907164685.1. Lineage (NCBI taxonomy): Eukaryota > Metazoa > Arthropoda > Insecta > Lepidoptera > Pieridae > Colias > Colias eurytheme. The sequence goes on along the minus strand of CAJQZN010030182.1, from coordinate 17,773 downwards.
AAATATGTACCACGGGCGAAGCCGGGGCGGACCGCTAGTATTCTATAATTTTAAGGAAAAACGGCATTATTTCTAAAAAAAAATATTTTCCGATGAAATATTATTCCTTTATAAGTATAATTACAACTTGTGGAAGAATATCCGCAATGGGAATTGCTGAAACACACCATGTATACACTCATACGTCTCCAGAGCAACTGAACAGTGACGAATGCACTGGTGATGTGCAAATCACCTGAGTGGCGACAAGGTCACGCACGCTTACGACTTCTAGTGTCTTGTTATTTAGATTTCTATGGCCTTACTCCATGATGTGGTGGTAAATATGTATATATATAATATAAATAAAATAATGATAAAGGATTCCTCTCATGCTCTGAAATGCCTATAAGTTACAACAGACCAGAATCAAAAGAAATAATATAATGAAGGTTTTATCCTTTTTGATTCCCATTTCATTGCAAGTCCATTAACTGATAATGTTTATTGATTTGCACAAACTTTAAAATTTAATATAATCCCCTTGCAATTTCCAAATCATATATTATGTGTAAGTATTTTGTCAGTATGTCCTCATTTAAAAAAAACAAAACATTTTTTATACTTTATTACAAAATTATTCCTGTGTCATATTATTAATTTTAATATACCAATGCAATATTGACCATCTACTTGGTACAGTGGTCGATGCATATGCGTAGAACTGAGGAGTCCTGGGTTTGATTCCCGGTGGAGACGAAGAAAAAAAAAAGTCTCAGTCTGGCAGGCCACAGAAGGCTGATCATCTATTTGTCCCTGAAGAAAATCAATCAGTGAAACAGATGTATGAATAATGCATCTGCCCCCTACCCCACTAGGGGACATGGGACTCTTAATGCAATACTGAATACCTAATAAAAAACAATAATAATTGCAGTTGTCCTCGCGCAATCTGGCAAAGACCCTAACAACACACGACAAATAGATTACGACTCGACATCTATCACATTAAAACGCCTGATCTTGGGCCGTACTTGCTCGCTACATATTCATAGAAGTTTGAAGGGTAAAACGGAGCTTTTGGATGGTGCTATTGTTATGGGCGATGGGAATGCTATTTTGGCGGTAGGTATTAGTTTGTAGGTGAAAAATATATTGGTTAAACCTATTAATAATATCATGTCTGATATGTTTTTTTAATTTTTGTATCGCTTCTATAACTATAAATGGGAAAGCAGCTCTGCCTGCCCTTACATTTTATATTGACTGAAGAAATTTTGATGAAGTTTATATTTTAACTTGGTGTCTATGTAATAAAGTATATGTTTAATGTGACAGGCCAAGCAGTATTCATTGTTGCTAGTGTAATATAAAAATTAAAGATTCAATTTGATTTTAATTTTGGAGACAACAGTACCTATTTTTTGCTATATCAATCTGAAATTGTAGTATGTACTCCGGGAGTGCCAGCAGAAGTGAAAACTTGATTATTAACGTTGAGCATGTTTGATATCCATTCGTCTTACGCTTTTTCGATCAGGTCACATGTCCTGACGCGAGTTTAAGATTTTATTTATACCCATTACAGAAAAAGTGTTCGACGCCGCTAAAGAAGTTTTCACTTAAAAAATTTACTCCTTTCTTAATATCTATTTTTTTTTAATAATTTTCAGGTAGTTTTATTTCTAATACAAACACTGAATAAGAAATTGGTGCATGAATTACTATCAAGTAGGCCCATAGCGTTGAACCATTATATGAGCCATTTGAAGAGTGAAGGAAAAATAAATGAACTGACAGACTTATTGACGTAAGTACAAAATATTATTACGTATTTTGTAGAAAAAAAGCTTTGACGGATTTAAAACAGTTAAATTTAGGCCCTGCTCTATATTAGTATCACATAAGAAAAAAAATACTATGTAAAAAAAAATATTGCTCTAAAAATTATTTTATTTTTATAAGGAAATAATTACACAAGGGTAAATGAATGTCATAAATAATAATTAAAAAAAAACAAAAAGGATTTGCGCGGGCTCGTCCGGGATTTGAACCCGGGACCTCTCGCACCCAAAGCGAGAATCATACCCCTAGACCAACGAGCCACATATATTAATGTTGAATTTAAAGATATGATTCTACATAATTTCAATGTGTATTACGTCACTATTATGATACATGTATACCGCGTCGTTGTCCGCCAATTTTGTCCCTATGCGTCTATAATAAAAGACGGGTTGCACTCCGGGAGTGCCGGCAGACGTGAAAACTTGATTATTAACGTTCAGCATGTTTGATATTTTGGAATGGTATCCGTCTTACGCATGGAATATAAGGGCTAAAAAAAATCCGTTTTACGCTTTTTCGATCAGGCCACGTGTCCTCACGCGAGCTTAAGATTTTATACCCAACGCCGCTAAAGAAGTTTCCACTTCAAAAAAACATTATTATTTTTGTATTAGTAACTAAAATCGTTTATCTAGTTAAAATGAATTTAGAAAATCAGAAAAAAAAATATCATTTTCGTTTAGCGCCATCTAGTGTAAAAAATATCGTTGAACTTGAAATTAATGTCTTAAAAATGATGATGTTATTTTGTATACACTTGATTAACTTTATGTATTAAAAAAAAGTGATAAGGAAATATTATCAACCTAAATTATAATAATTTTATCCTTTTTTTTTCAGAATGCTAGGCAGAGCTCCTGAAGCAGCAGTATGTATCAATATTTTTTTATTGTTAGACTTACATTAAAATCGTAACAAAATCCTATTTGTAGTGCATAATATAAAATAACATGCTTAATTACGTCAATATTTATTAAACAACTACCCAATTAAAATTAAAAAAAATTCTTTTTCAGATGTACCAATTTGAACACATAGTAAAGACTCAAGGAAACAACATAGAGAGTTTATTAAGGAAACTAAATAATGTACTTTCAAATCATTTCAATCAACCGGGTGTTGATGCACATTGTAATAAGATGTTGGTGGATTATATAAAATTATTAGGTGAGTGTGTACTTAACTAATTATTATAATGTGGCGTGATTTTAATAGGACTTTTTAGTGTTTGAAATACTGCTCTATATTTTTTGGATATACAAAATCGGCTGTATTTTTTATATCATAAACTTCATTATCATAAAATAATTTTGTGATAGCCATTGGGAAGGTTAAAAAAAGGTCTACATTTTTAGAAGCATTCCTTAAATGTTACTTATATACTCAAATTATCGTATAGGAGCTAGCAACGTTGACAAGAGAGAATTTTAGTATATGTAGTTGGTTCTTTGATATACTGTTCCTCTTGCTATTTCGGTTAGAGTCCGGGCTGCCTGGCTGGTCGTAGTGGTTGCGTTTAGTAGTGCGCATCTTATCTGCACAGGAAAGTAGCCGTAATTTAAAGTCATTAATTAACGTGTAATTTTTAATCTTTTGCCTTTAGATAGATCTATCAGACATACATTTTTTATTGCAAGACGTTTTTTCGTTGTTAAATAGGTGCCAAACGCAATTATTTCAAAATCATTAAAATGTCATCGAAATAAGTGAAATTCCATTCACTTCCACAATTCCACATTAAATAAAATAAATATTCCATTCGTTTTTAAGCAGTATTTAATAAAAAATAATAAAAAAAACCTTATAAATTAATATTTCAAATCAAAAACATTTCAAAACGATTTCAGAATGGCAGAAATGCGCGAACAAATCCGAGTTACACAACAAGTCGCCACTGGCATGCCTCGCGCACTGTTGCCACTGGCACTGGCAAGAGGGCGCTGGCAACATGATGTCGCCGTTGACGCTCTGCCAGAGACAGCAGGTGAAATAAACGTCATTTTTTATGACAATGACTTGTTTTTTTCAATAATATAATCTCAAAAAAATCGATTTTTGACGTGACAACGTCTTATAATTCGATAGAGCCGGCTGCACGCACGAAAAAACATGACTCATGCGGCGTTACCTGGCTCTGAGGCGTTTCATGTAAGGCTTGAAGTGCAAGCGAGAGCTCGGAACGAGCGACAAAGAAGCACAATCGGACGTTGTCACGATCAACTATCGTCAGTAAACCGACTTTACAGACAACCAATTTTTTTACAATATTTCGATTAAAAATGAAATATGTATTTGAATGATGATATAATATATATGATATTAAAAGTTATCTGAACTTCTTTGTGTATTTTTTTTCTACTGACATAGTTAAACACGGTCTTACTAAAAACAAATAAATAAAACTTTACATAATAAATAGGTACAGCTTGTATATGAACACATAAGCTGCTAATTATTTGTTTTATGTAATAAAATTAAATCTCTTATTTAACACACGTTTTAGTACTACGTTTTCAATTGCCTTTGTTAACATATCATTAACAGATTTTTGTTTTTGACGTGACATCGTCTTATAATTCGATAAAGCACGAAAAAGCATGATTCATGCGGCGTTACCTCGCTCTGAGGCGTTCCATGTAAGATTTGAAGTGCAAGTGAGAGCGCGGAACGAGCGACAAAGAAGCTCCATCAGTATTTTCTTAAGACGTTGTCACGTTCAACTATCGTCAGTAAACCGACTTTACAGACAACCAATTTTTTTATACATTTTTTATATATTATGTATAAATAATTTTCAGATAACTCCACTGCAATATGACTGGGTAGTATTAAATGTTCACGCAAACTCCAGTAAATGGGACATCGTTGAATCTCTATTTACTAAGAAGGTATGATGTACTTTGAATCTTCTTGGTATCTTTGAATCTTGCCAAAGAAGTTTCACTTCTGACACGTGAACTCGGCACACATGATATTTTTTTTTTAACTTTATTATATTAATAAATATTCCAGGATTGGCTCGGCCGTACAACACTATCATCTCACATTCCTATAGAAACACTACTATGTCGTTTAAACGATTTGAACGCAAGTAAGAACATGATGGCCACGTGTGTTAATAAGATACAGAATAATGACGATAGACTGCGGTTAGCGCAGAAATATAAGGTAAATGTATTTTTTATCGTTATCGACCGATGACCGCCTCCTTGGTATAGTGGTTGACGCGTGAGCGTAGCACCGAGGGGTCCTGGGTTCGATTCCCGGTGGAGACTAAGAAAAAAAAATTGGTTGTCTGTAAAGTCGGTTTACTGACGATAGTTGAACGTGACAACGTCCGATTGTGCTTCTTAGTCGCTCGTTCCGCGCTCTCGCTTGCACTTTAAGCCTTACGGAACGCCTCAGAGCCAGGTAACGCCGCATGAGTCATGTTTTTTCGTGCGTGCAGCCGGCTATCGAATTATAAGACGTTGTCACGTCAAAACGTCTCGGTCTGGTAGGACACAGAAGGCTGATCACCTTCTTGTCCCTAAAGAAAATCGATCAGTGAAACAGATGTATAATGCATCTGCCCCTTACCCCACTTGGGGACATGGGACTTCACTTTTTTTATTTTTTATGGCTTCTTGAAGTATGTTTTAATTGTATTTTTTGTTACTGCTTAAAGTATAGGATATATTACGAGGAAAAGATGTAGTTGTCTAATGGTAAAATAATTTAAAATCGGTTTTTTATATGTATGTTGGTCGGTAGTTTTTGAGTAAGGGCGCGTTCCCACCGTGTCGTGACGACAGATAATCGTGTAGTTTTAAGTGTCGTGGCTTATATGTTTAAATGGAGGTGTTCACATTTAGAACGACACAATTTACTGTCGTCTACGACAGTTTTTGCAGTGACGACACTTTGTCGTGACAGTGGGAACGGCAAGCACGACAGTCGTAAAACGATAAAAAATCGTGGACGGCAACTCTATAACGTCCATTGAACTCAGGAGAGTAAACGCACTAGTAATCACCAAGCGAACGCAGAGGCGACTAGATTTGTAGCTTGCTGATGATGTGTAAACGACAAAGCGACTCCCAGGAAACGATAAAATGTGGTCGCGATCCAATGGGAACAGCTAGATACGACAGTCGCTAAACGATAAAAAATGTTGACGACAAACAATCGTTATAATGGGAACAGGTAGAGACGACAGTCGTCGAACGATAAATTAGTCGTTACGACATAGTGGGAACGCGCCCTAAATTATCCTGGGCAGCGACTAAAATATTCTTTCCAATAAATTTTACATAATTTGACGATTCCATTTAAAAACTAGCAGTCTTAAAAAACTTTAGACAGGGTTTAACTTTAAGCGCGGGTTCTCTTTAATCTGTTTTTGTCGTATTTCACACTAGCAATGCCCTGCGGTTTCACCCGCATAGATAGCGATATCGTTACAGTGAAAAGTCTACTATAGGTCGGACTATAGGTTTAATTTTTAATCACATGAAAATCACCTTTACCCCGTCCCGCACTACGGCCTTTTTTTTTGTTTTAGTGGGGAAATCTTTCATAGGGGCCGTGGGTTATGTCGGATTCCTACCGACCAAAACCCCACTGTGTTCCGTCAAGACGCATATTGATAGAATTCCTCCGTGACCCCCGCACTACGGCCTGCTCGAACAGTATACCTACTATTTTCTGTAGATTGACACTTTTAAAAATTCGTTATATCTTTTGAATGGAATATCCAATTCTTTTCATTTAAAAAGTATTTTGCTGGTATTGAAACAGTCTATAATAAAACATCATTTAATGGGATAAGGATTAATATATGTGTATGGATAACATGGTTTGATTACTGTCGGCACTTCTATTTACTTTGAAAACGTAAAAAAGTTGTTGTAGTAACATAACTACTGAAGATGGACATATGGTATCGCGGACTTTCTTGTAGATATTGATCCATTCTATAATACCGTAGAACATTTTTTTGTTCTATCTTCAATAGATTCCGCAGCGCACGCGATGACAGAAGTTTTATTGAGGATTTTTTTACACCTTGGGTTACATTATTGCATTTTTGGTAAGGATCTCTAATTTTTTTGAAAATGCAATATAGCCTATGTTGCTCAGTAAAGATGCAGCTTTCTAATGGTGAAAGAATTTTTGAAATCGGTCCAGTAGTTTATGCGTGAAAACCATACATACATACATACATACATACTTACAAACTTTTCCTCTTTATAATATTAGTATAGATAGACAACTATTAAAGTGACAGATCCCTGGTTTAAAGTTAGACTGTGTTTAATTTTTTTTGTGGTAATAAGACCATAGTTGTCTTAACTTCCCACTAGATTGCGCTCCAGACTGCAATATAATAAAATACATAATCTAAAATAATGTGTGTAAGCCACAATTATATTTTTTAACGTAGTACCACTGTTTCATCTATACTAATATTATAAAGCTGAAGAGTTTGTTTGTTTGAACGCGCTAATCTCAAGAAATATTGGTCCGATTTGTAAAATTCTTTCAGTGTTGGATAACCCATTTATCGAGGAAGGCTATAGGGCTATTTATCATCACGCAAAGACCAACAGAAGCGGAGCCACGCGGGTGAAACCGCGGTTCATAGCTAGTAATAAATAAAATAAAAAAAAGACGTGTGGCACTCGAGGACTGCCGCGGTAAAGCTATTGCATGCTATGCCTTCAAGCCACACCTCCGCGCCCGTCGGAGTGGGGAGCGTGAGGTTTTTTCGTTACGGAATTTCTGGATTCGGTCCCCGCGCTCAAGGCCCGCAATAAACGCTATGCAATAGCTAAATAATTTTTTTTTGTATTTTCAGATACATTCAGTAGTAATTGAATCTCTATTCAAGCAAAAAGACAGAGCCGCTCTCACGAACTATAAAATGACTTTGAGTCCACAATCTGAAGATTATATATTAGCTGATAATACTTTAAGGGATCCTGTAAGTTTTAATTAATTCTTATATTAATTGTAGGTTTAATTATTCTTTCTAAATGACTAAATACGTCATCAATTTATTATAAATTATTTAAAAACTTTTCAATACATAGAAATTATTATAGCCATTCTTCTATTTTTATGCGGTTAATACTACAGTTTTATTTCTTATATTAATAATTCATTTTTTATCTGATGGATATCATTAAAATCTGTTCAGTGGTTCTTGAATATATGGTGTAACTTACGCGACTATATTTTATAATATGAATATCATTTTTTTATATTTATCCATAAAAAAATTAAGCAGGCATACAATTAATTTTAGAAATTTAAGGTATAAATTAAAATATACCTTATATTAAAAAAATATGAGTTTGTTAATTAAAATTACTATTTTTAAGATATTTTAGGCCAATTAAATAATAAATAATATTTTTGTTACAGTCTATAAAATGGAAGAATTGAAGAAGTTTCAAATAAAAGTCATTATGATAATATCTATTTATTAAAATCATTTAATCTTAAATAAAATATAATATAGTGTAATATTATAAGCATACATATTTTTGGTTTTATTACTAGATCGCTGACTTTAATACTCCTAATAAATCATATTTTTTTTTATTTAAATATTCAGCATTTTGTTTGGTTATAACATCGTATATGAAACATACAATAATATGAAAAAAGTACAAATTACTAGATCATCTTTGTAACTTGAATTTACTGAATATGGGTATTATTATTTTGTGAAAAATTAAAAGAACAGCAGCATTAGCATTATGTTCTTTTAATGTGAATAGAAAATTTAAATTGGATTAACTTTTCCAATTTTAATTTTCTATTCACGTTGTTTTTCTCTCAACTCTGAATGTTTAGCTTTATTTATATTGACTCTAATGTTCTGCTTAAGAATGTAATTCCACATACTTTACAACAAAAAAACATTTAACATACAACATTTTTTTCTTTCATTTCATTTGACAAACATTTTAACTCGACAATATTTTAAGCATTTGAAAAACTTATAAATAATTTACATTTTATCATTTGACAAACTTATAAATACTATTTACTATTACATATACTACTATACTTCCTCCCCTCCACAATTACACTGATCTTCATCAATTTCAAAACCGCACATTCTCAATAATTGCACAATACAAGTGACGCACAATATACACTGCAACACTCTACAACACGCTCTGCAACACCCGCACGAACACAAACAACACATTGTAGAATTAACAACACAATTATTTGCAACACAACAATTTGATTTTCGACGAACTGGCTGTTTATTTTTATTTACAAGACAATTCGATTTTCGAATTGAACTGGCTGTTTCTTTTTATTAAGAACACAATTTAATTTTCGAATGGAACTGGCTGGTTATTTTATTTATTTTTTTCGTATTCGATTTTCAAAATAGTGTCTATAGTTTCGTCTTTTTAGTGTATTTGACTGACAATCTTATCAGCCAGAAAATATCTACACAAGCCTCAGTTTTATCATTATTGATTTAACGATTGCGTAGAACGTTAGATACTACTCGTGTATCTAACTTGAGTGTAAATAAGAATATGTTCACTAAATAGGTTAGTTGCAGTAATGATTTTATCGATTAGATAGAGCTATTAGTATTCGGTAATGCAATACTGATTAAACTAGATTAGTTAATCTTTATTTGGAATTTGGGACGATTATTTTACCGATATTACGTACCAATACTATCTTCTAGATATTTTGGTTACCAATGTATCTCAAAATACCACTATTGATTTTTTTTTTATCTATGATAAGTATGGACGTGCAATGTTATCTTGTTTATTGGTGTCAATATAAAAATAAATTTAATTTTATCTTTAATTGCTTTATCATTCATTAGTAGTTATATATTGTAAATTTTACATATTCTATTTTTAGATGTTACAGTTTTGCTCACGTTTTTTACAGAACATTACAAATGAAATAATTCAAATAAAAAGTTAAAAATAAACGTTATTCTACAAAAAGGCGGTAAAACGAAACCAGCACTTACAATGGGAAGAATAGAACTTAAAACTTTAATAATCAATTTGCTGTTGTAATATTGAAAAAGTCTTCGCTAAAACAACTTTAAAACTGTCAATGTGTTGTTGTAATTTTTGCGGCAGTCTGCGTTGTATTTTTTGTTTTACGTTCATCGCTTATGCTTTACACTTATGCGGTGTTGAACTTGACTGTCAGTGTAGTAAGTGTTGTAAGTGTGGTGTAGAGGATCCTGAATAAAGGCACTAAAACAATAAAATGTATCTAAAATTAAAAATAATGACTATGTGTCCTTGATAATATATTTGTGTCTAATTTTAATGTTTATTTTTAAAATGAGTATAAAATTATTTCATATTTCCAAAGCTATTATGATTCTTTGAAATATGTGAATTGTGAAGTAGTAGCAAAACTATGTGTTTTATTTTCATTGTTAGGTACATAAGTATAGTAATAACAGAATTTCAAATATTATAATAAAACAAAAATTATATTTAACACTTGTATTTACAACATAACGGTATTACATAACAGTATCAAAACGGTATCGAATATCATTTCAATTACTGCAAAAGTATCGGTATTTAAATAACGGTATCTTAATAATAATCATCATCATCCCTGCAATCTTCACAACACTCATCCATACCACACAGGTGAAATAACCAAATACAAAGCGTAATACAGAAGATACATCTTAAACATCTACCACAGGAATTGCAGCAGCAGCAACACATAGTTTATTTCTTAGAAAACTTCTATCTCTATCTATTTATCTTATTTTCACATTTTTCTCAACTATATTCAAGATATTTTCAATGGAATATTCGGAGCTCCACAAATCTTTCCTAATTTATGAAAATATACCTATTATTTTATATAATCTAAATCCACAAGGCAAGTATTTCATAAGTAACGTATTTTTCTGAAAGATCCACGTCAGTGTGACGGAATTTAGAAGTATTGGGTACCAACATTACAGTTTCTACCTAATTGAGCAAAGAGATCTTATTCTAATAAATTTAGTATTTCTCGTTAATTTTTTTTTATTGAAAATTAACGCCCAATGCCTAAACGTTAGGTAGTACTGGTTTTCGTTCTACGTTGCATTGTGCATTTCTACCGCGCACCTGTTTTGCTACATGAAAAAGCTACATAAGAATTTCCATTTTCAAAATTATTGCCCTTACAAAATCATCCAAATCGGTGATGTGGTTTAGCCATGAAAGCATAACAGACAGACAAACAACCTTTCTCATTTAGGTATAATAATATAATATGGATTCAGGTATAAAATGAAACAAATTTTTCAAAATCACACAGTGTATTTCCATTATGTTGACGAATCTCCCATATTACTAATCTTAAAGCCAGTATCTCGAAACAGCTGATCGACGTCATCTTTGTCTATCATTAGTGAAGCGATCCGACGATCGTTATTAGCCTGCAATTAATATACAATCAAATTATAATTAGATCGAAAAAACCCAATTTTAAATAGATGAATAGATTTCTCACCTCTGAAGATCTTTCTATGGGTTTTTCCACTGGTTTACTCAAAAGGGCATTTGCTCCTGGTCTGTAATTATTAATCCATACTTAATATTATAAATGTGAAAGTAACTCTGTCTGTCTGTCTGTTACTCAATCACGCCTAAACTACTGAACCAATTTTCATGAAATTTGGTATGGAGATATTTTGATACCCGAGAAAGGACATAGGCTACTTTTTATCCCGGGAAAATGACGCAATCCCGGAAATCCCACGGGAACGAGAACTTTGCGGGTTTTTCTTTGACTGCGCGGGCGAAGCCGCGGGCAGAAACTAGTTATTTATTAAACGTAAACTCTAATGAGCACTGATTGAAAGGCCACCACCAAATACCAAAAATTGTTAGATGCAACATTGATAATTTAGATATTTACCTGAGTGGCCTGTGTCGCGTTTGCGTCCACTTATGTCGTGCTACTTGTATCTAAAAAACAAATAGGTATTTAAAATAAGTTGTATGTTTACCTACTAACTAATCGTAATCTATAAATCTATACTAATATTATAAAGCTGAAGAGTTTGTTTGTTGGAACTCGCTAATCTCGGGAACTACTGGTCCGATTTGAAAAATTATTTCGGTGTTAGATAGCCCACTTATCGAGGAAGGTTATAGGCTATATATCATCACGCTACGACCAACAGGAGTGGAGCCACGGGGGTGAAACCGCGCGGAGCAGCTAGTACAAAATAATAGACAACTTCAACCTACATAGTTAATATCTTCAATAGAAAATCTTTACCCTTTGCGTATAATCGACATCAGCATAAGTCTCAGATACATGAGTTTCTTCATGTTCTTGCACATGATATTTTTCGAAACGAGGCAATTTATCCGCTACTTTGTTCTGTTCCAATTCATATCTATAAGATTTGAATTCATTTAATAAATTATGTCAAAAAACAACTGTACTACTTTTTTGCCAAAATACAGGAATGCATAAAATATTATTTTTTTCATTTTTAATTCACGGCAGGATTTTTATTTTTTATTAATCAGAACTGACATTTATTATTTATAACATGATATACTACCGCACTTCACCAAAATACGGTTTCCTGGATGTCATAATTCGCATTTTCTTCCTTGTAGTATATTGCTGACCATCCAGTTCCATAGACAATCTATCTATTACCCTTATGGTCGTTTTGGTTTCAGCTGTAACAAACCACATAGCTTAAATTAATTATATATTAATTTATAATATATAATTAATAATAAATAAATTAATTATATACTTATAATTCATAATTATAAATTAATGTGTATGCATCTTCAGCACAATTTTTTTGTAAATCTCACTACGAGTAACTAATACTATTTCTACTACTACTGCTTCTAATACTACATCGTCTACTACTCCAACTACTACTAATTTTGACCACAAATTATTGTACCTTGATATCTTTTAGAAGTCATTTGTTTTTTCGGTTCGGCGTTTCCAGTATCCTGCCTATGGTCCTCTTGTTCATCATCATCATCATAATCATCATATTTCTCATCACTGTCTGGAGGCTTGTGTCGAACCTAATATAAAAGCTACATATTAAAATGAACTCTATGATTATGGCTCTAGGGATGATAATACATCTAACATGTTTTATTCCATCGTGACTAGAACAATGAATTCGCTCTTTGTAGGTAAAATAGTATTTATTTTGGACTCGTTGTCCGCCTGATGAATACCTATTCAATAAGATAACCTAATGATATAATATAGAAACCCGATAATCTTAAATGTATATAAAATTCTCGTGTCACAATGTTAGTCTGCATACTCCTCCGAAACGGGTGGACCGATTCTCATGAAATTTTCTGTGCATATCGGGTAAGTCTGAGAATCGGCCAACATCTATTTTTCATATGTACCACGGGCGAAGCCGGGGCGGACCGCTAGTAATATATGTAAAAAGGTGTAGAAATCTGGGTAATTTAACCGAACGTGACATTTATACAAGAACTCTAGGGATTCAAAACTTAGACGAACTAAAAGACCACACTTTTTCAACTTCTCTATTCGTATACTTTATTTACTATTTACACTGCACTTTATTAAAATTACTACTCCATAATAATCCCGTACCCATATCACAAACAAAACCAAAACTCACAGGCGCACATAGCAGCGGATAAGTCGACCGCAACTTCCTCGCAGTATGCATCGGGCACACCGCCAGTGGTCCAGGGTTCAACGTCCTCTCTCCCAGCATGTTAGTGTGAGAGAAGTCACAGACAAGCAGTAGCCGAGTGTGGGTGGTACCGTGGCGAACAGCGCCGCAGCCCACCGCGCGGAGCGTCCATACAGCTAGCTGGCTGAAGTGGCCCCATACGTTGCCTCTAGTGGAAATGTTATAGTTAGAAGTTCTTGAGCAAGAAGGAAAGAAAAATTCCGAAGTGAGATAAATGACTTCTCACTATGATGGTTTGATTGTTATTATGTATTACAAGGTTTCAAATCATCATAGTTATTGGCGTAATTCATTTTCTTTCACGGTTGTGAGAAGGCAGATATTTTAATGAACCGATCGGTAGGTATGTTGTCTATTTCTTTTTTAAAAAAATCGTGTGTAATGACGAGTGTTTACAAAGTGCTTACAGTTACACACAGATTTTTCAATACTTTTACATAGGTACATATTCTCAATTAAAATGTACATTTAACAGGTTCTACATGACAAAATCAAACTCAAGTAAATAGAATACTACCTAGAAGTCAATCGAAACGGCCCAGTGATTTGCTTCGGCGACACGCGCCGTCTCTCCCCCCACCACGCATCGAACACACGCCTGATGACGCGTTGCGCGGTCAGTTCCTCCGACACACTTGAACCACGCCAACGCACTTCACCAACGCTCTGCCCCGCATGGGGGTAGCGGACTGGAGTAATGTTGATATTATAGTAAATATTGTGAATTTTCTTAATTGTGAAGGAGAAATAATGGTTTGCGAAGAAGGTTATCTATTGATATTTTTTTTTGCATTTTAACTCATCCTCTAAACTCTAAACTAAGAATAGTTGCTTGCAGCGATGCTTTTATTTCAACTAATTAAAGAGTCTATAAAAATATATACCTACATTTGCGTTCCAAACTAGGAAAAATAATATCTAGTCTTGTATAGACTCGCAAAAAAATGGCTTTCTAAATGATTTGGAAAAAAATATCCTAGGTTTTGATTAGTCTTATTACTGGCGACAGTAATTCATACCAGTAGCTCTGCAGTCATCGTGCACAAATTGGCACTGGTCAGCTAACCGTTGCGCCAAGTGCGCAAGCTCTCGGTCCCATTCCTGTCGCATAAAATATCCAGTATTTAGAGTCACTTTCATTACAGTTAACTAACTACTACATATTTAGGTACACTAAGATTCGAATGTTGTGAAGGTATGAATGACAAAAAAAAGAATTTTTTATTCTTGCGCATTTTATTAGCTACATACAAAAAAAACTACGTCTAACATGCGTCTAACAGTATATGATAATATTTCGGCGTGTGTCTGCAGAAATTCGACAATTCGAATACGTTTACACCGTAGATATTAATTGAGTATCTACTTGATGCTTGGTAATATTATATAGTAATATTATATAAAGCATTAGTAATAATAAATATATCTCACCACCCACATCATAACCTGTGGTTTAGGTAAGATCGCTCCGCCCCTCACCCGCTCGCTGCCCGCCGCGATCCGCTGTCTACGCCTTAACAACACGTAGACTATGAGGAGAAACGCGTGATAAACTATGTATAATACGAAGTTATAATCTAGTGAAGCATTTGTTGGAGATTTTTCATTAACTATTAATGGTACTGAAAGTTTTCAAACATGCAAGTAAAGCAGCAGGCTAAGTATAGTTGATATATAAAAATGAAACCCGTTTCGCGTTGTCACGGCATCATGTGTGAACGGCTGAACCGATTTCGATAATTCTTTTTTTATTATATTCCTTGAAGTACGAGGATGGTTCTTATGTAGAGAAAACATAAATATGTACCACGGTCGAAGCCGGGGCGGACCCCTAGTAGTTGATATTTCTATAACATAATTTCAAGACAGCCTTATCAAATGAAGAATGAAATAATCTACTAAGACGATGAACAATTTTCGAGATATCGTATAATTTCAAAGAAATTGATACGATATTTGTCAACAATTCCTACAAACTACAAAACTGATAACATATCTACCCTTGTATCAAAATTGTAGGTATGATCATACAATAATGCTTTGTGTCTGTCTCGTTGCGATTAAAAAATAACTAAATTGTATAAACCATAGAAATCTAAATAACAAGACACATAGAAGGGCTATAATGTCATAATTCGTATGAAAACCGCTGTCGCCAAAATCAACACATTCAAACCGAAAGCTAAACAGTACACACAAGTAAACTATGCCTTTTATTGGACAGCTTGATTTTAGTGAAAACTAACTATCTATTAAATTAAGCTTTTGAATATGTATCCTAACGCACGAATTTACGGTTTATTTTAGAATAACATCCCTAAGTAGGTATATGAGACTTTTTGCTCCAATACGAACAAACGTGATAATAAGAATGGTCGACTGTGTCATTCATTGTTATTTCGATTACTATGGTGACACTCGTAATACTTGTAAATATTCTATAATTTTAAGCAAAAAACGGCATTATTTCTAAAAAAATATATTTTCCGATGAAATATTATTCCTTTATAAGTATAATTACAACTTGTGGAAGAATTTCCGCAATGGGAATTGCTGAAACACACCATGTATACACTCATACGTCTCCAGTTGGTTTATACGTTCATACGTTTCTTTCAGTTGACGAATGATGTGCAAATCACCTGAGTGGCGACAAGGTCACGCACGCTTACGACTTCTAGTGTCTTGTTATTTAGATTTCTATGGTATAAACTGAGTCAACCGAAGTCCGAGTTTAACAATGCAAGGGGAATATTCCTTTATTATTAAAGGGAATAAGTATTCCTCTATATTTCTACCGTAAAATATATTAAATAATATGTGTTATAGGTACCTGTTAATGTAATGCGTTATAAAATGTCTCAAATCACTGGTGAACTTGATTTTTGTGTAGTTGCTACAGGCGGGGCTTGCTCCAGGCTGTAATTAGCAAGAATTTACCAATTTATGATTCTAAATCAGCCACCCATGATCTTGCTAGCAGCTAGAGCAATCGAATTTATTCTACTCTTTCGGTTTTATGTCTAATTTCTCATTTATAAAGCATTTCAATGCTATAAATCAAGCTCCCAGTTATACTTACAACAGGGAACTGACAGGCAACATGTCGGCCTTTCCCCTGGCACAATCGACGATACCGCAGAGAGCAGTACGGCTGTTCATCTAATAGAACCGCTGCAGCTAGTGTCAAGAACAGGTATGGGATTGCTCTGGTCGCCATTTTGATATTACTGTAATAATTGTGCAAGCTGAGAATTTTTTCTCGAATAAGTAACTAACTACCTATTGTAGACATGATAATAAACTTATTTTTGCTCATAATTGCTGTTTCATTTCACTTGACCTGCCCAGGGTAAATTCATTACGAAATACGACATTCTTTCTTTAGTGGTTGGAAATGCGGTTAGAGCCATTAATATTTCAATTAAAGTAGAAGTTGTAATGTTACCATTTAATATAAACATATAAATATTTTAAAAACTATATTGCGAATAGAACGTTCGTTTGCGACATTACTACCATAATGATGTATTTAGATAAATATTTAGTAATTAGTAAAGCTAATGTGATACTGATAGCTTTAATATTATGTTTTGTTATTTTAAACTGTTATAATCAAGATAATAGCTAAAAAGTACGTTATATCCGGAACATGGTACCTCAATAAAGCTGATGCTGCATCATCTATACATTTAGCTTATAAAATATATAACAGATATACTTATTATAATATTACTAGCGACCCGCCCCGGCTTCGCACGGGTGCAATGCTGATACTAAATACACTACAGAAAAACTGTGAACGTTGTATATAAAAACATAGCGGCCCGCTCCGACTTCGTATAGATAGCCTGGCGGCCGGCCGGTACCGCCGCAAACGCTACGTCCCGCAATTTTTAAATCTGTAATATCTTCGAAAATATTCACTTAAATCATACGGTGTAAAGGGCCATATAGATCTATATTAAACGAACAATGTATTCAAGGTATTTAATTGGTTAAGGATTAATGCTGTATTGGTTAAAATCGCATCGAAAATTAGCCATTATTTTTCGTAAAAAGTAAATGACAAAAAAATGTTATTGTGGGTTATCCATAAGAGATAGAAATATACCATCGCGGACTTTTCTATAGACCTTTTCAATGTGTATAATTCTTAGTAGGTACATTATTTTGATAAAACTCGTAGGGTTCAGCCTGCGTTTGCAA
>CAJQZN010030181.1:0-32116 GCA_907164685.1 Colias eurytheme | reverse complement strand
CTTTCGCCCAGTTGCACGGTAAAATGTTCTAAGATTGCACAGCCTGGCCAGTTCTTCGGCCTCCTCGCACCTGAGCGCACGTATGTAACAAAAGTTTATGTCTGTACCTTTTCATTGCCAAATCTGCAATAAAGCCTCCATTTTATTTATCGACGCGACTGGCCTTTTATTTTCTGCACCACTCAACAGGTGTCATAATTTTAAAAGTCGTGAAATGGATTGATAAGACGTTTGCTGAGTTTATATTAACACGTTGTAATCATATGTAACAGATAAAACTTATTTGGGACAGGCATAAATCTTTATTACAATTGTAAATGCAACAAGTACATATTATTCCAATGTGTTCGTTAAAATAGGTAAGTGAGCTTACACGCACTATCACGTACCACTTTTATCGTTAAAAGTCTCGATTGACTTCGAAAATCGATGTAGTTTGCTTGACCACGTGATTCGTTCTCTTAAATAAAATCCTAGATTTATAAATTATTTAATCAATCTATTTATAGAAATAGTAGGTTATGACAGTTGAACGAAATATCGTTAGGATAGCTAGCGCAATACTACGGAAGTTCTTGGAACTAACTTGGTTCATCAATGATGAAATAGTTCGACCGACATCCGTTAGATGTCACCAGTATATTGTTGAAGAAACGCGGAAGTTTTCATAACTATTTTGTGAGCTACAACTCTACTTACGAAAGAGATTTCGACTGAATCCGTAAGATGGCGTTTTACAGTGTGATGCGTCTTATTGTGTGACGCGTTTAACTTTATAGATCCACTAATAGTTCACCTCTATGTTGTGAAATAAAATTAATAGGTATCAATATGTTAAGTATAATAGGGATCAATATGTTAGATATGTAGAGCGCGTGAAGTAAAATGAACATGGTTCATTTAAAACGTTTTTGGATGGAATATGACTCATAACATCACTAGACTACTCGACACATTTTGAAATATTTTTCAGTGATTTCGAATTTTTAGATGACATGAATTGTGGAAATTGGGTCAATATGAGAATAAATCTGGAGAGTTTAACAACTGCATGTGGTTACTCACCTAGTTTTTCGAGGATTATAAATAAACTGCAGAACCATGTGGTAGAGGCCAGAGGGTAATTCCTTATCAAAATTAAGCATACCGAATCGCGTCCTGTGACATCACTTAATTTAAGAAACTTTAGGATTCTGACGGATTTATCTAGGCTAATAAATGGATTAGTGAAAACATACAATTTCATGAGCAGTGGGCTTTTTAGATTACCTAAATTTTAAACTAGAAAATCTTAGTTAATTGCCTAATTACTTATAGATGAGGCCTCATACCATTATAATGTCTATTATTACGTGCCATTTTCCGGCGAAAGAGGCAATAGATATCATTACTTACATCAATGTTTATTTCTATAGCTTAGGATTAGAATCTGCCTTATAATATAATCTGATTTATAGAACCGTATGATTTTTTTTTTACTTGATAGCAAAATAGACATTGCTCCCTGCGTCAGAACTTTATGTAGTAAAAACTAGTGCTCCGCTGCATGCTATCAATTCAAAATGAGGACGAAACTCAATAACAGGCGGCAGGATTATTGTTGTGATTAGCTCATTTATGTGTTTTTTTCTTAACTTCCCGCTAAGAAAATTGCAAATTTTCAAAGGTTGTAAAGCTATTGATTTTACTCCGTTTATCGAAAACCGAGTTTTCATGATGATGATGATGAGCCTAATTGTTTTTTTTTTTTACCAGATGAGAATGACTAATAGGGATCAAAGAAGATCGTTTTATGTAGTTCAGTTCATAGAATTACCTTTCGACGGCATTGATGACTACGTGTGTGTGCCCTATTCCTGGATAATACCTCAAAAATCCTCAAGTCGGAAGATAGTTGTGACTTACCCGAACAACGAAGATCCCTTGGTAACGAGAGAACGCGTTAGAAGGAAAAAGCGACCAAATGATTCATGGAGATTCTACAAGGCCTACCTTAAATATGAGTCAGGTGAATAAAGTGCTATTGTTGATGATCAATATCCTTCTTATTGGATTGTTAATTGATAGAATAATCCTTAAATAAGTAACCTTTGAAATTCATTTCTATTTCAGACGATCTTGAAGATGGTGATTTATGGATAGCGAAGAATAAATATGGACCTGTTAAAGAAGTATCAAAAAAAAAAAGTAAGGAATTTATGAAACGTCAACTGCTACGTCTGCTACAGGTCTAATTTACTAACGATTTTTTTATGTTTCTCGTTTCAGATATTAAAACAGAACCTCATATGAATAGAAAGCTACGAAGTGCCAGTCAATCTTGTTGGTCAAAAACCAACTCAGATAAGCCTCTAAAACCACTACCAAGAATTTCAATACGACGACCGCTATCTCCGGACCCCGATCAAAGCCTAAATACTAAGTGCTTAAAATTAAATGAAAATGCTAATCCTGTTATCCTGACTGACCGCATAACCACAGTGTCTAGCAGCTCAAAACAAGAACAATCAATAGTCATCACTGGCAATCAGGTGATTCAGAAAGGTCAGATGAAGACGAACTACGCTTCTAATGGCGAGATGAACACCGAGCAGAGTACTCAACCTGAAGTTATCAAGGAAGATCAGTCAGTTCAACTTGCAGGTCAGACTGCTCCAGCAAAATCGGATGAACATCACCTTTCACCACAGCCGCCAACGGAGCAACAACTGTCTCTACAGCCTCTAACTGCTCGAGAACCTCCATCGCAGCCTCCAATCGATCGACAACCGTTAACGAAATTTATAGCTGAGCAACATTCTTCATCAAAGTTTTCGGGTAAACAACAACCTCCATCTGTTGGCCAAGACTATCAACAACCTGTTAGCATGACAGCTGTAGACCTGAATGAATCTAAAGGAGATCACGATAGTTGTCAAAACGTTCTGCATGATCGTATCATGGATGGAACACCATCTACTAAAACTCCTCCGAACACTTTCAAACCGAATACTCAGCCTCACCCGATGAACGAGAGACCAACTCCACTGGTTCATTATGAACATTCACTTCCTAAGCCGCACTCGCAAAATGTAACTGCTGGACCATCAAAGGAACCCAATGACTGCAGAGAAACTCATTATTTTCAGCAATATGGATACCCTCAGTCACCAATTTTTTCAGTTAGTAGCACTCTGAATACGAAATTCCAACCCCAAGGAGTTAGTGGGAGAAATTCTAATGAAGTGGCTGATAACCAATCGATTCTGCGCTCTCAAGACATTATTAACAGCATGCCATCTACTTCTCATCATGAAAACATTTCAGAGAAGCTGACTCAAATGTTAAAATTGAATGCTAAACAAAAATCTTCAGCAGTGAAGGAAGTAAAAAATCCCGTTGATATGAAATATCGCCTTGAAGGTAGCACAAAAAACATTGCGACTCTACAATATCCACCAAACTCAATGAGACAACTCGGCTTAGTTGGTGGTTCAACCGTCGCACAATCTGCAGAACTAGTTCAATATCACTTACAACAGGCACAACTTGATAGATCACTTTTGAATGACGATAGGCGTGGAATGAGAGAAAACTTTACTAGTCAGAGAGATCCTCGTGCCCAAGGTATGATGAATACATCAGCCGCACAGGACCTCTCAAAATTAGCTCACCAGTATAACCCTGTGCTTGGGACATTACATGAAAAACAATATTTACCGACTCGGGAAGACTATCTGCAGCAATTCACACGTCTTCAAGATATGCTTAGAAGGCCAACCATGACTCCAACACTCGATCAGAAGGCTTATCATCAACATACTATGATGAATGGAGGATTCGTTATACAAAATCAACCGAACCCGATTAACCAGCCCATTCACTTCCTTCCCCAAAATGAAAATCAATACGCACCGATTAACAACACGTACTCACAAGAAGTGAAAAACCATGAACTGATGAAGAGATATACTGACGGAGCTCACGTTATTTACAAGCCCAAGGAAGTGAATATTAAATTTTCTGCACACCACTTAGCGAGTCTGTTACATCAGGATGCCGAACATCAACGAAAAAAACAAGATCAACAGAATTATCGAGATCCGCGTACAACAAACGCCGATAATGGCCTTCCGCTTAAATCGTCGTGTAGTTCTATCATTTCTAAGCCTCAAAAAGTCACTAAGAGATCACGATCACTTTCTACCTCAAAGACTCCAAGTCAGGGACTTTTAGATGTTCAAAAAAGCTGTTTAATCCAAGATCCGAATATACAGAGAAAAGTGAATCAAAGTTCTACGAAATCTTATAATACAAATCTAGCAGCTACTTCTGAAACCCAGACGGTAGAATTAGCTTCTTCTACGGAAAACATCAAGGTCCAAACTATGCCATCATCTAACCAAATACAGGCGTCACAATTTACTTTGGTTCAAAATAAACATGACTGCCGATGTCCTAGCATGAAAAAAATCATGATTGATCGAGCTACCGAAACGGATTCAATGATGGATGCCAGTCACAGTGTAGTAGCAATAGCTGGATCTTCTCTTCCTAAAAGCGCTTCAAGGGCAGTGGAAAGTGTGCGTCAGACGGACGAATGGTTGGAAAAGGAACAAGGCTCAATTTATCAAGAGACATCTTCAGATTCTGAAAATGCAACAGACACCGAGATTGACTCAGAAAACGAAGTAGTTCCAGAAGCTAATCAGGTAAATCTGCCAGTTGAACAAAATCTCACACAGGAAAATCGGCATGAACAATCCAGAATAATTGCTGATCAGAACATGTTGGATGTAATCGGCACTCTCTTGACTCAAATGGGAGCCAATTTATCTTTCACAAGTGACATGTTAAATTGCTTGCGAAATTCCATCGTTGTATGTACACAAACATACGAAACATTGTTAGAAAAAGTCAAGAAATCTAACTCGATAGAGCCCCTCCAGAATTCTGTGTCTCCACCTAACAACATGATATCACAAGTTACTCAAGGAATACCAGCTGTAGATATCGATAACAGTAGGGGAGACCGAGGGGTTTTGAAACAAAGGTGAGTTGAAACAGTCCCGATTTCTCGGAACCTAAAACTGTTAGCGATCTGGCAACGTCTTTTTTAACCAACTCCCTCCACCAGCTATCGCGTCAGTTCACGCCGGTGGCGTCATTTGTGCAGTTGTGTAGTTCTGAATGACATGTGCCGAAAATCGCAAAAAGTAAGTATTTCATGATTTTTTACGATGCTCGTACTTTAATATTGGTTTTGTTTTTTGGGTTGAGTTATATATGTTTTAAAAACTTATTATCTATAGATTCTTGAAATATGCTTGGTAAATTTGATTTCTGTGTATTTACTGCTTTATCGTGATTTGAGTAAAAATTGGGAGGTTTTTTCTCACCGAGGTGATTTGAAACAGACTGTTTCAACTCTCCTTGTTTTCAATTTAATATCTGATTATAGCTAAAAAGTACGAAGATTATAGGATTTGATTATTGATTTAATGTGTTTATTTGTTTAAGCATGCCTATTGGAGGAACTAAAGCAAGAAAAAGATCAAAACCAGGCTGTAAAACTAAAAAGGTTAAGGTTGTCAAGAAAAATAGGAATCCTGCTGCATTTGCTGTATGGAATCATATTCAAATAACAGATCCCAAGAAAAGTGGGCTCAATGTCTGAAATGCCAATTGTGGGCTCGGGCTCATGAAGCTTGTGCTGGTGGAGAACTTTGCTTTAGAAATTTTTTAAATTATTGTTACTTAAATATTTTATAGTAGGTACTGATTGTAATACTTAAAAAACGACTGATTATTAACTATTTTATGTCAAAGATTTAGTTTTATAAAAATGTAAAATTAATACTATTATAAAGGCGAAAGTTTGTAAGGATTTATGGATGTATAAATGTATGGATGTATGGATGTATGGATGTTTGTAACTCTTTCACGTAAAAACTACTGAACCGATTACAATGAAATTTAGCACACATATAGAGGGTAACTTGGATTAACACATAGGATAGGTTTTATCCCGGAAATCTCACGGGAACGGGAACTATGCGGGTTTTCCTTTGATAACGCGGGCGAAGCCGCGGGCGGAAATCTAGTGTAAAATATTTTGTTGATTTGACTGATTATAATTGATGTTACGCATGTTAATTTTTATTAATTTAAGTGTTTATTATTTGTATTATACCTACTTGACTGATATGTCATTAAAATATTACTTATAAAGGTCGTTGATCACTTGAAAATATAAGTTTTAATTAAAACCTTTGAATCAAATCAACATTTTTATTTTGCAGCTCCTCTTACTCCCCAGAATCATAATGTTTCAACTCTCCTCGACCTCTGTTTCATCTTACCTCGGTATGAGGGGAATTGAAACAAGTTGACTTGTTGCGATTAAGTCAATTTTTCACCATCATTTTTAACGCTTACCGTTTATTTATGCTAACCATTCGCAAGTGTATAGAATAACCTATCGATTGATACCAGTACTATATGATTTCTGATAATAGTATGAGTTATATTAAACAAAACGTGAAAATTGTTTCAACTCCCCTCGGTCTCCCCTACTAGTGTGGGAAACGCAACGACATCGATTTGTGAGCAAAAAGGTACGTTCTCTCTGCCAGCAGAATATGATCCAAATGATACCAAGTGGACTCTAAAGTACCGAAAGAAGAAGGCAGGACTCGTCGAGCTTCTACCTCAAACTGGTGTTTACGTCAAAAGGAAAGAGCTGAAACGTTGTATACGGGAATCAAACGACTGCAGAACGCTGGTACGCTTGCTATTAACAGAAGTCTTTAGCCACAGCGCATTGAGTGTGTGCTCATGGACAGGTGGGAAGGCAAAAGCTTTCAATTCCGTGAACATTGACGTCAGGCCAGGACTAGATGAAAACGCCAGAATGGTCCTGCTAACATTCGTTGAACAGTGTGGGAAAGACCAAGGTTGGGTCACAGTCAGCACATCAGCTGTTATGAGTACTATTCGAACCAAGATTAATGACATAAGAGCCAAGCATGAGCAGACATGCAAAGTTTAAATAGTTTGGAAAATCCAAAAGTGCACGCCTCATAATTTTTTTTAATAATTATTTATTAATTATTATTTTTGTTTATTTAATAACAATTAAACCACATCAAATCAGACCCTGAAAAATGAAAGGGTTCTATTCCTGAGCATACTCAAGCGTAAGAGAAAAAAAAAGACTCGATTAGTAAAGTATTTCGGTCGCTATCGTGTTAACAAGAAAATCCTCCGCACATACAGACACACGGACGTCCAAGACAGAACTTTTTTAAACTGTTTTTTAACTAGTTTAAATAACAAAAATGACATCAAAAATATCATGAATGTTAAAAATAGTATTTTTTCTTAATATGTGTGTGTATGTACCTATTATCTTACAAGTGCAATGTATGATACATAAAGACATTTTAAGTTTGAAAAATCAGATGTTTTGCGCGAAGTGACAGTAGTACCCACCTCAACGCTTCGCTTATGAGGCGTGCAATATATACTAAAATAATCATTTGTAATTGTTATGTAACTGATTACGGGTCATAATTATAAGTAGAACATAATAATTTTAATTAGTGCGTGTTTTTGTAACTATATTAAATTAGTTAAGGCTTCACGACTGCAGCCACTTGAAAGATATAAAGAAATATGTATCTACAATATAGAGAAGCAAAACCACGAGTGCTAATAGGACAAGATAACTGGCACTTATTAATTGCATCGGAGATTAGAAAGGGACGACGACATCAACCTATCGCCTCCCGCACGCCGCTCGGCTGGGTGTTACACGGTGCACGCTCAATAGCACATAGTACAACGAAACAATGCTTCAATGTAAATTACGTCAAGTCTACTGATGACGAAATGAACGAACAATTGCGACAATTCTTTGCATTGGAATCGTTGTTAATAGAGGGAAAGAGACCGAGCACCGACCCAGACGTTCGCTACGCCCACTAGACGAGGGAGTTATAGAAAAACAGGGAAAATATGAAGTCCCTCTACTGTGGAAAAACGCAGAAATGAAACTCCCCGACAATTACGACAATACATTAAAACGTCTTGTCAACATAGAAAAGAAGCTAGACCGCGACCCAGCGCTGAAAATAAAATACACAGAGCAAATGGAAGCGCTCATTGAAAAGGGATACGCCGAGCGAGCACCGTCTGAAAAAATAGAGGCAAGAACATGGTATCTGCCACACTTCGCTGTGTTTAACCCTCCTAAACCAGCGAAAATACGAATAGTTCACGACGCGGCTGCGAAAACGAAAGGACTCTCGTTGAACTTACTCAAGGGGCCCGATCTAATACAATCGCTACCCGGCGTGTTAATGCGATTCCGTCAGCGCAACATAGCGATAACAGCAGACATTAAAGAGATGTTATGCAAATAAAAATAAAAAATGAAGACAGAGATGCACTTAGATATCTCTGGCGTGGCGACCGCAGAGATAACACAGCGCCCGACGAGTACCGAATGACTTCATTAATATTCGGCGCAACGTGTTCACCTGCCATAGCAATATACATCAAGAATAGAAACGCGGCTAAATACATAGAATCTGATCCAGATGCGTACAACGCCATAGTACGAAACCACTACGTCGACGATCTCCTAAATAGCTACGACACTGACGATGAAGCGATCAACTCGGCTCGACTCATAAGCGAAATACACAAAGAAGCGAGCTACGAGCTATGACAATGGACGTCTAATTCGCGTAACGTATTAAACGCGTTAGCACCGGGAACAACGAGATCATCAATATCATTGGACGGCAGCAGCAACGTGGAGCGCACCTGAGTCTAGCGCGTCTACCACCTGACGCCATAGAAAACTCACAGCCAACGAAGAGAGAGACACTACGCATTCTCATGTCGCTGTTCGATCCATTGGGACTCGCTTCACCAGTCACAATAGGCGCTAAGCGCATACTACAACACATATGGAGGCGTGGCACCGGCTGGGATGAACGTATACCGCAAGATCTCGCTGAACAGTGGACGAAATGGATTACACATCTTATACAATTAAAAGATGTAAAAATACCGCGAGCGTACAGCTTACACTACAGTAACGCAACATCGCTGCAGCTACACATATTCGTAGACGCGAGCGAGGAAGCCTACGCCGCAATAGCGTATTGGAGAGCGTCGACAACGACCGGCGTAGACATTTCACTCGTAGCAGCTAAAGCTAAGGTCTGCCCGCTCAAACTTACGTCTATACCTAGACTCGAATTACAAGCCGCCGTGATGGGTAGTCGTCTGAGCCACAGCATTATAGAAGAACACGACATAAAACCAGAGTCAACGACATATTGGACCGATAGTAAAACCGTGTTAACATGGCTCAAGACCGGCGCGCGCTCGTACCGCCCGTTCGTCGCACATCGCATAGCAGCTATAGAAGAAAATAGTACATTATCAGACTGGCGATGGGTTCCCACTAAACTCAACGTCGCGGATGATGCAACTCGAGATGTGCCGATAGACTTCAATAAACAACATCGATGGTTCACCGGCCCTTCGTTCCTGCGCGACGACCCGTCTACGTGGCCTACGGAGCGACCTACAATAGAAACACCCACTGGCGAGGAGAGAGTACATCTCGTTATAAGCAACGTCGCAACATACAACGAGGCCGTGCCCGACCCAAAACGCTTTTCCAAATGGAAACGGCTGCTACGATCAACGGCGAGAATACTACAGTTTATTGATTTATGTCGCCCCGCACATAAAACTTGTTATGGTTATAGAAGAAATAGAAAAAATCAGCAAACCGACGCCGATTGGAATAGCAAAAATACGAAAAAGAAAATCGCGCCCGGCTCATCGCTACGTATTAAAAACGTACAACAAGAACGTCGCTTTAAAAACATAGAAAGCGAACATTTACGACGTGCTGAAGAATTACTTGCGCGAGTTTAACAACACGACTCGTTTTCAAGTGAAATAGCTACCATGGAAAAAGGAAAGCTGCGATCGTTGTCAATAGAAATAGAAAATGGTTTATTGAAAATTAAATCACGTATAAACGCGACAGAAGGCATCACACCCACGCAATCGCGTCCGCCTGTGTTATGTGGCGATCATCACATCGCGAAGTTATACATAGACTACGTACATAGGCGATTACATCACGCGGGGGCTGAAGCTACGATAAACGAGTGTCACACTAAGTACTGGATAAGTACTCGAAACACGTGGCCTATGGGACGAGTCACGCATTTACCCCGGAAACGACGGCGTGCCGCGTGACACGAGTAGCAGGCGTGCAGACAAGAGGCGGCGAGCTTCGACGACCGGTCAAGAAGATGGTGGTGTTAGTTGAAAATTGTCCATCACCTGTTAACAAGTGAACCTTAATGGACATAGTGGTTCACGGCGGGGGGGAATGTTCGGAACAATAGGTACGAATCTAAATATAGATCATGTAATCATTTATAGCTTTTATGTTTTTTAACTTATTTGAATTATTATGTTTTAATGTCCCGATTTTAGTAAATTCAAATTGTTGTATCTCGCTCTATTAAGTGACAGCGACAACAAGACAGTTCTATCTCACTCTTGAGATTTGTAATAGCATGATCGCTCTCTCTCGATCTAACAATTTACTTTTTTTGATAATTTATTATTGTAATTAATATTGTTTTAGTATAATTTAATATCTATCGTTATCTTATAGTTAAATAGTTAAATACGTAATTTATGTAAATTCAATAACGTAAAGTCGAAACGTTAAATAGTTTGTTTGTCTCAATTACTTTTTTTGTTTTGTTTTACTGTTGAATGTAAAACGTATATATCTAAATATGTATGTACATATATGAATGTTTAATATAGTAAATAATAAATATATAGAGAATTACTTGTGTTTAATAATAGATTTAATATAATAGAAATAATAGTTGATTTGTTTGTGTTATCATAGTGTTTATAGTGAAAAGCCATAGTTTGTTTGTATAAACCCTTATTAAAACGCTGGGAGCTATACTTCCCACGTCTCAGATTGAAGTAAATCGTGTTTTATTTTTATATGCTTAAACCTAATGCAGTGTTATATTTATCTACGCAATCTTAACATTTTAGAGAAATTATTACATGTCATGGTAAACACACGTCAAAGTCAGGTGACGTGATTTTGCAGCCGAAAACGACCGTTATTTTTTAGTTTTTGGAGTAATGCTAAAAAAAAAATTAGATAAGTAGATTTGAGTTCTAGCTATGTAAACTAGACTATATTTCGGTTGCGTGAAACGTAAAAATATGCCCAGAATCTTTCGTATATACCTTGGTAGAGTCGATTGAAATTAAGTGGGAAGATATCATCCCAGTGTTCGTCACTGCACACGACATTCGGAAATTCTATATATTATAAAATCTGTGTCTAAAAAATATTTTTTAGTTGGTATAAGCAACTTATTTATTGTTATTCGTTATTTCCTGATCAGATAATTAGAAATCTTAACTCAATACATTAGTATTTACCTATTGTTTTTATTTTGTTTTAGAAAAATGCCATTTTTATGTTGAAGTCATTCGTTTTTCAATTCCCGAATTCTTCCCTCAGTAAAAGAAACTTGCATTGATGAGTACTTTCACCTCCTTTATTAAAAAACTTGATCTTTTAATCGTATTCTTTTAAATAAAAATGCCAAATCAAAAAACAACAAAACCATTTATTTTAGTATTATTATTTTACAAAGTCAGTTAAACTTTAAGTAATACACATACAATCAGTACCTAATAAAAGCTTACTATTGGTAGAGTTTTTTCAGAAAACAAAGTGCGCACGCGCGGGCGGCCTCCCGCATCGTTCATTGGGCGCGGGTTTTTGAATTTTTTGATATCAAAAAAATTGGTTGTTTATAAAGTAGGTTTACGATCGAGATGTTTACGTACGTGATAACATAATGCAGTGGCAGCGCTCGAGATGAAACGGGAGATCGGTCCGTCTCTCTCTCGTTATACCTGCGTTCGCGCTCGTGAGGTTTTGGTGTGACACAAGTTTATGAACATGTCACCCGACTAAAACGATTTTAAAAACGTTATCACGTTAAAAATTAAAAAAATTCAAAATTATTTATTTCTTTCCTTTACATAAACGTGATTGGAACACTCCTAGTAAGCAAATAAAATGCTTGTGTCAGGAGGTTCCGCTCTTCCTTAACACTATTACAGAAACAGAAATAAAACAATATGAATGAATACAATGCAAAAACATAAAAGAAAAGAAAGAATTTAATAAAAAAATATCGGTATCGGTTGATTTATTATCGGCGATACCGATATATCGGCTTGCCGATATATCGGCCGATATATCGGTATCGTTACATCCCTATTTAAAATATTGATGTCTGGAGTGGACACTGGGAGCTATAGTTCCCACCTTTCCAAACTTTTTACAAGAGAGAACAGATGACGGGATATATACTTCCCACCGAAAAAAAGGTACTTCCCCCCCACTAACCCCTTTTTTGTGTGTATTTTTGAAATCTACGACCCAAAATTACCCAGGAACGTATATTACTTTTTTGTTAGCTCCTCCATAGGCTCGCGTTTGAATAAGGGTTAATGCTTTATTTTATAGTTATAGCACAGAATACATAATAGTAGCTAAACGCTACAGAACGGACACTCTCCGCCTCCCGCCAAAATTAAACTTACCTCACCCCCGCGCGATCAGACATAAAATGGGCCATATTTTTCTGCAAGGACGATACGCAACGAAGATTGACAACATTAATCAAATTGACTTAAAGTAATTTTATTATTTTGGATTTGTGATTATCGTTTTTCGTAGAAAATGGTTAGATATTGTGCTGTTTACGGATGTATTTCATCAGAAAAAACGCGAATTTTTTTTTTACGCTAGTCACAAATGTGCCAACCATAAAGCGTTAACACACACATTTGCAGTCTCTACAGTGTGACTGTCAAAACGATCATTTTGTATGGAGTGTCCGGGGTGTGGTTATAGTTTTGGAAATTGTACAATGTACAGATTATATATATCATTATTATAGTTGTTAATTAATAAATAGTGTATAAATAATGATAAAAATAGTCATATAAATATAGAGAAATTATGTAATTTATGTGAAAATAAACGCGCTATGCCTACCTCCGCACGCACCTCACTAGTCCGCGCATATTAACGCGCAAAAATCGAGCTAAAATCACTCTCGTCACTCTCGTCAACGCATTCGTCAAGTACTCTCAAGCATACAGTCCACAAGCTCTACATTAAGCGGCGAGGCCTGGCATAGCAAAACATCAACTAGGCATTTTGATTCACTCCAAACCCAGCATCATCAAATAGTACGGTGCAAAATAGCTATATACTTGTGCCGTACAATTTATGTATGTCTTATAAGTATTATTGTTAAACTGAAACGGGTAGTTGTTTACTTATATTTTCTTGCTGATTAGGTGAATAAATTATCAGTTAGTCTGGTAGTGGTTGAGTACAACAACGTAGTGTCAAGACTGATCACTAGCTGTAGTAGTATATTATTGTTTATATTTATACGTCTTTTAGAACATCTTGCTTGTAGAAAATTATACAATAAAATGATAAACTCGTGTTTTTGTTCAGATAACCTTTCCATGTAAATATTCTAATTAATGGACTTCCTAATCAATTTTTCTTAGTTGTTAGAACGCAATTGTGTCAAAGATGATAAATTTTCTTGAAAACAGTTCCTTTTGATCATTATCTGAATCTTTTCAAGTCTGCCGCATTGCCTCAAGCCCAATATCGTCACCGTACACGTGTAAAAATATTATCATTTATCTTAGATTACAAAATAAAAGGCAGATGGAGCATGACAATCATCCATCGCCCTTGTCAAAGAAAATACGAAATCAAAAACGAATACGAAACTCCGCCAGTCTCCGCCAGTGCTATATATGGCGATGCAAAGATTCTCACTAGCGCCTCTAGTGTCAAAATTGTGAATCTGTCTAAGAACGACACTCTGTGACGACGCTTTGTCAGTTTTCGTAACGGATTTTTTTTTTATTCAAATCATTAGACCAAAGTACAGAAATAATCAATGCTGCCCCCCTAGTCAAGTGGCTTTCTGTTAGCGTAGCGTTGAATAGAATAGACTACGAATGTATGAGATTGACGTAAGCTGTAGATATTCTATTGAACGCTACGCTAACAGAAAGCCACTTGACTAGGGGGGCTGAGCAGGGTACTCCTTCTTGGCATAAAGCTAGAAAAGTAAGACTAACAGCCTCCAAAGCGAGAGCCCAGTTTACTTATTATTCTAATAAAAATGCTGATTGGGATAAAAGATATCAAGAGGTTTTTCACAGTAATTTCCTTGGGAATGAAGATACTATCAGAGGCCTTCGCTGTGAAGCATTCGCAAGAGATTTAATGCAGAGAATTATAGCTGCATGATTTTAGAGTCTGGATTGCTGGTTCGTCCAGAATTACCATGGCTTTCTGCAAGTCTAAACGGTACTGCCATGGATAAAGATAAAAATTTTCTTAGAAATATTGAGATTAAGACATTAAAGGAAGGAACTCGTTTAACTGCAGATGAACTTATAGAAATGAATGCAATTCCTATAATGGATAAAAATCAAAATTTGAAACAAAATACTCAGCATTATACTCAAATGCAAGTAGGCATGTTATTGTCAGGTATTACAGAATGTGATTATTTAGTTTACTCTGAAATAGGAAAGGATTTAGCTGTAAGAAGAGTTTCATTTGATGAAAATCATATTTTGGAAATTTGTGTATGTCTTGTTAATGTTTATTTTGAGAAATTTCTTCCTAGAATAGTTAACGAGTATGGATCAAATTATGACTGAATTATAATAAAAATAAATACAACTCTGTGTACTAAATTATTTATTCACTGTAAAAATTTATTGCCACTATTACAATACCCTTCCTATTCATAAGCTTCACTTAACTCCAATCTTCACGGGGACGATAATTTCTGTAATCCACTAAATTGACTTGTGTCGATGAAGTCATGACAATATGAAGATGACTGTTGTTATCAGTTATATTATTGTCCTCAAATCCATCTTCAATTTTTTTTTTTTTATGTCAGAGCAAGCAAAGGAGCAGATGGGCCACCTGATGTTAAGTGGTCACTACCGCCTATGAACACTTGCAACACTAGAAGTGTTACAGGTGCTTTGCCGGCCTTTTATGGACAAATAAGCTCTTTTCTTGAAGGCCCCAATGTCGTAGTAAATACATATAAATATAATTTATGTAACTACAATAAAATAATTAAAACATCATCATCATTAAAGGTATCATTTAAGCTATCACCAATTTAATTAGTTTTGTGTTTCTTAAATAATAGGGTTTGTCCTCAAAATAGTAGATCTGTCACCAAAATGTAGTCACCAAACAATGCAAAATCAGTTCCACAATAAATAACCTAAAATCCTGAGATATAAGGTCTAGTACCAAATAAATGTTTTTGTATGTATTATAATAGGTGTGTCCTAATAAGTATTTAAGCAAACTAATTTAAAGAGATCACCAATAAATCATATTATGTTACTAGAAAATTGCATTAAGTTCAAATAAAAAATTAGGGTTGTCATCATCGTTTCAACCAAAAGATTCTGCTACTTAACTAGACTCCCAAGGTTCTAAATTTCCACTGGTAGTATAAATTATATTTAAATAAAAATTTTAGCAGAGTAGTAAATAAAACAATTATTAAAGTCAAAATAATCAATATTTATTGTTTGAATATTACCACTGAATAATCAGCTCTGGTTTAATAGCTGGCTTATGGCCTAGCATAATTGTAGATAAAACACTTAATTAAAGTTAAAATAATCAATTTTTAAAGCGCGCCATTTTGTCTCCGCCCCTTTGATCATTTTTTCATTAAAATTATAAATTTATGTATTAAATTGGTAACGAATACTATTAATTTAATATCTGAACGAAATAAAATGTTACTACTGTATTGGTGACAAAATCCTTACTAATATTATAAATGCGAAAGTAACTCTGTCTGTCTGTCTGTCTGTTACTCAATCACGCCTAAACTACTGAACCAATTTGCATGAAATTTGGTATGGAGATATTTTGATACCCGAGAAAGGACATAGGCTACCTTTTATTGCAAAATATGTACCACGGGCGAAGCCGGGGCGGACCACTAGTCTCTTATATATAAAATTCTCGTGTCACAATGTTAGTCTGCATACTCCTCCGAAACGGGTGGACCGATTCTCATGAAATTTTCTGTGCATATCGGGTAAGTCTGAGAATCGGCCAACATCTATTTTTCATATGTACCACGGGCGAAGCCGGGGCGGGCCGCTAGTATCAAATAAAAAGGAGTCGCAGTCAGGGATCGATAATCGATTTATTTGGTGACAGATCTACCATTCTGAGCACAGAGCTATTATTTAAGTAACAAAACCGTTATTAAAAGAACGAAGTTTATATTCATGTAATGCAATATAATTTTATTGGTTATCGATCTCTTATTTTACACATATATTAACACTAGCTTTCCGCCCGCGGCTTCGCCCGCGCAGTCAAAGATAAACCCGCATAGTTTCCGTTCCCGTGGGATTTACGGGATTGCGTCATTTTCCCGGGATAAAAAGTAGCCTATGTCCTTTCTCGGGTATCAAAATATCTCCATACCAAATTTCATCAAAATTGGTTCAGTAGTTTAGGCGTGATTGAGTAACAGACAGACAGACAGAGTTACTTTCGCATTTATAATATTAGTATGGATTAATTTGATAATTCATACCTGGGAACAATTTTTGTTTATCTGAGAACGAAAATATTTCGTGGTGATAGATCTATTTATTAGGTGATACAACTTGATGACAAATATAAATTTTGGTGATAGAAAATATAGTTCCCAAACATAATTATACTTACTGTTTGGAAAAAAGTCTGAAGCTTGAAAATGATGAGAACAAACTCTCATTGACGGTGAAATTATGGTGAAATTGGCTTGCCTATTCTTAAAGCAGTCTTCCATATTTTATTCTTCATAATTTTGTCTTTTCGGAATAAATGAAAACTTATTCCCGTATCTCCGTAAGTACTACATTGAGGAACGCAACAATATTTCGTATTTCTGCTTTTATTAGCAACAGGTTTCCGTATATAATCGTGATCCATCTGAATATTCTAAACATAACCTCAAAAAATAAATGCAAATCCATACTAAAATAATTATAAATGCGAAAGTAGGTAACTCTGTCTGTCTGTCTGTTACTCAATCACGCCTAAACTACTGAACCAATTTGCATGAAATTTGGTATGGAGATAATATTTTGATACCCGAGAAAGGACATAGGCTACCTTTTATTGCGAAATATGTACCACGGGCGAAGCCGGGGCGGACCTCTAGTAAACCATAAAATATAAATAAACAAACAAATTGTCAAAGTGTCGTTCTTAGACAGCTTCTAAATTTCGCCTTCTAAACATCGTTTTACAGGTTTTCTGTAGATTATTTGGCTTATTTAATTTTGTAAACAAATACTTAATAATTTTACATAAACGAAGGAATACAAAACTTCAACGTATGCTGCCAGTATTATGAAAATGAATTTGCCATTTTTATGGGTAAAACGGTAAAATGGTTAAAAGATCTTCGGGGTAGTGCTTTTCGATCTTGAATGTGATTAAGTATTTGTATAGTGCAATTAGGGTTGCCAACACTTCATCATCAAAATATAGTATAGGTAAACCAGAATCTGATGGCAATTAGGGAAATCAAAATTTAGAGTGTGCAACCCTAGGGAAAATGGACTGAACGATCTTGATACTGCGTATTTTTTATTTTGTCCTCAATATCATTAGTCACATTACACAAGTGGATAATACTGTTATATTTAATAATGAGATATCCACGTATTATTATCTAGGTACTTATTACATGTATAATATACATATTACTTTTCTAAAATACATAATAATATTATGTATTTACACATACCTATATTTGAATATATGTATATAATTCTATAATTATGGCATGTGAAAATATGGATGTAATGATAATGCAGATCAAAACTTATTTACTAGGTATATTTAACGATTGTTTATAATTTTTTATAAAATAAAACAATAATAAAATAAAATCATGTTTATTTTCGTAAGTATTAACACATTATAAAATTGACTTGTACACCTTGGACTTGACAAATAGCCGAATCTGTTATAAGTTTTCATAAAATTATATTTTAATCAACAAACAATATTATAGTTACCTATTTATAACATTTTTAAATTAAAGTATCAAAACCGGGTAAGTCCAACTTAGCAATAAAATCTTTCACGCGCTTTAAAATTGAAAATTGTGATGTGTTTGACCCTTCTTCATCGAATATTTTTCTATACACAGTGTAAACAACACCTCTTGCTTGTGATCGCAGCGGTTTTATGGACATTTTGAAGATTTTGAAGACAAAATCCTAAAAATTAGTCATCAACACAAATAATTTGACAACCAATTTGATAGTTGTCAAATAAAGTTGCCACATGAAAATCTCGTATTTTTGAAATATAAATATGCCATCAGATTCTGGTAGACCTATATTTTCCAAAATAAGGTGTAAAAAATAGACAAATATATATTTATTTTTATAAATACTATATTTTTTTGCACTTCTTGCACTGTGTAACAGCTTTTTGTTTAAAATAAAAGTGTCAAGCTTTGTCACATTCAATTTTTAAATTAATATAAAGGAGATGTCCAAAAAATGACCCAGAATCGACAGGAATGAAATGTGTACCAATGGATTGATAATTAAATATAATATAATGTAGCAAAAGCGGTAATCTTGAAATCGTTATAGTATAGGAGCTAGGAGCAAAATAAAATAACTAAGAAATTCGTTTAAAAAATCAAAAAATAAGTTTACGTCATGTTGTAGCTTAATATGACGTTATAATAATGTTTTATCACTTGTAATATACATGATCATTATCATCAACACGTTTTAAAAGCAACAGCAACATAATAACATCATGTTCAATCACAACATAACTGACTAAAGATTTCGTTTTTAGTAGTTTTTATTTTGGTTCAAGATACTACAATTGCTATAGTACTGTGTGTATTATTGGTGCCTAATTCTGTGGCTAAGGATTGGAAATAAAAAATAATAATAGATATAGTATAGGAGTTAAAAGACAATAGAACTGAATAGAAAATCGTTTGAAAATTATTATGATGTGGATGAGATTATCGTTGTGATTATAATTTTAATTTTTAATAGATTAATTGCTTTTACTTGTACATTCATGTGTAACACAATTTGTTGTAGATTCGAATGTAGTTGTTATTATAGATAGGTAGATTATAATATCATTAAAACTTAACAAAATTAGACCTTATTATAAAAATAAATGAATAACAATGATATTCTAATAGCATCTACAGACGCTCCGATTTGGTTGGTGCCAACCATCCGACCACGACCAAATCGGAAAGTGTAGAGAGCGGTCGGTGCGACATAATTATTATTAATATTGGTTTGACGTGGTCGGATGCGCCGGCGGTACCGACCAAACCAACTTCCTATCCGATCCAACCAAATTGGAACGTCTGGAAGCTTTGTTCCGACCAAATCGGCTCATTCCATAGAGTAATATAGGTAATTGGCTCATTCACATTCGCAACGCCGCCGGTGTAGGACGTCAACATGAACGCCGAGGGAGTTACGGTCACCGAACGTGACATATTAATAAAATTGCTGGAACTATATAAAGACTTTCCCTGTTTGTGGGACTTAGGGCGCGTTCCCACCGTGTCGTGACGACAGATAATCGTGTAGTTTTAAGTGTCGTGGCTTATATGTTTAAATGGAGGTGTTCACATTTAGAACGACACAATTTACTGTCGTCTACGACAGTTTTTGCAGTGACGACACTTTGTCGTGACAGTGGGAACGGCAAGCACGACAGTCGTAAAACGATAAAAAATCGTGGACGGCAACTCTATGACGTCCATTGAACTCAGGAGAGTAAACGCACTAGTAATCACCAAGCGAACGCAGAGGCGACTAGATTTGTAGCTTGCTGATGATGTGTAAACGACAAAGCGACTGCCAGGAAACGATAAAATGTCGTCGCGATCCAATGGGAACAGCTAGATACGACAGTCGCTAAACGATAAAAAATGTTGACGACAAACAATCGTTACAATGGGAACAGGTAGAGACGACAGTCGTCGAACGATAAATTAGTCGTTACGACATAGTGGGAACGTGCCCTTAAGTAACAAAGATTACGCAAATAGAGATGCCAGAAATCAAGCGTATTTTATTATGTTAGAAGTATTAAAAAAAATTGACAGTGCGGCTACATTAAAAACCTTAAAAAATAAGTTGTAAGAGCCGCATATGACTGTAATTTTCTCTATTTCTATAGTAGAATTTAGCCCATTCTCTTCGTACTATGGTCAACTGACATATTACTCTATGGTCAACTGACAGCTGGAAGGCCAACCGTCGGACAATCTGTAGCAATGTTGGAATGGTTGCCTTGTCGGTTCCGATATGGTTGGCACCAACCAAATCGGAGCGTCTGTAGCTGCTATAATACACAACATAACGAGTTTTTATTATTTTCAAACGATTTTTCACTTTGTTTTTTGGCTCTTAGCTCCTATACTATACAGTTTTTTTTAATCTTTAGCCATAGAATTACCAATAATACATAATATAGTACTATAACAATCATAGTATCTATAAACTAAAAGAAAAAAACTACAAAATCGAGAGTTTTTGTTATGTTGTGCTTTAACGTTTTTGTTTCGTTGCTTGTAAAATATGATATTTATTATGTGTAACACAAGTGATAAAACATTATAACATCGTAATATTAAGCCACAACATAACTGAAACTTATGTATATTATATTTTTTAAGGAATTTCTTAGTTATTTTATTTTGCTCCTAGCTCCTATACTATAACGATTTCAGAGTTGCCCCCTTGGTAATATTATATTATACTTCAATGCCAATCCATAATTGGTACACGTTTCATTCCTGTCGATTCTGGGTTTTTGGTTCATACATTTTTGGACATGTCCTTTGATATAAATCAAAAGCTCATTTTTTATAAATGATACACTACTTCTGTTTCTTTCTTCTCGCCACTGGTATATGCGCAATAGGTTATAATATGACTTGGCCATCTTAACAATTAAAAGGCGCGTTCTTATTTTTTTTTAATGAAGGATTTGTTTGTAACATTTGTCGGTGTTGAAAATATAGTATTTTTGCGTACCTACTATATAATTATGTTTTCAACAGTATATAGTACGCAGACACGAAATATAGTACAATACTATATATTATAGTACGGTTGGCAACCCTAAGTGCAATAAAGGTTCATGATCATTATTAGATAATTTTAATAAGCATAATACTTTTTTTTGTTACTTTTATATAGCTTAAAAACGTCAGAGTCGTTTTCGCCCGCGATTTAATTCATTTGAACTCCGTGATGGATATGACAAAATTATTATTATTCAGGAATTATATTTATTTATTATCCAATAATAATTATTATCCTAAAGCAGCTGACAATGTGGATGTCGTAAGGTGTCACTGAAAATCAGTGTTAAGGTATTATGCCTCAGGTATCCTGAGTGGCTTCCTTTTTTAGCGCAAGCAACCATACATAAATTTATGTTTTCTATTACCTATTATTCATAATTTACAATGCTATTGTTGTGTGTTTGTGTGTATTGGAATAAATGGTTTCTTCCTTCTTTCTTTCTAAAAATAAAATGTCCCGTGTTCTCAACTAAAAACTACCGCTATTCGCATTCATATATTTTGAAAATAAAAGATAATATAGGTAATCATTGTAATTTTGAAACATTTTTTTTATGTAATTTATTTAATTAAAAATTTATCATTTATGTAACAAATGAATTTTTACAATATTATAAAAAATTATCTTATACAAGAATTTATATTAAAATTAAAACCTGACAGCTAATTTATGTAGCCAACGTCACTTATACTACGGCCACACTACCGTGATATGCCAATAATTATTGCCAAATGCCACAACTTTAACAACACCTAGGTGTAACCACGACTTATGGCCATAATTCTACAATGCCAATCAATATGACAAATGGCGGTAGGCAATAGCTCCGGCGGCGGTATTCTTTCGCACATCAAAGAAGATTACCGCGGTAATTATTGCGTTTGCGGCCACACTACCGTTCGTCCAGTGTGCAATATGAGCTCACCGGCGACGCACGTATCGACCGACATGGAGTGGTCAAATGAAAAAGCGCTCGATGGCGCTAATTTTTGGAATTCTTGGAATTCTTCTCTTTGGGATATCCGACAGAAGAACTATAAATATCGCAATGTACACAATGATGCGTGGCGTCGGATCAAACAAAATTTATCATTTCCAAGTACAATAGATGATTTCAAA
Organism: Colias eurytheme; assembly: GCA_907164685.1. Classification (NCBI taxonomy): domain Eukaryota; kingdom Metazoa; phylum Arthropoda; class Insecta; order Lepidoptera; family Pieridae; genus Colias; species Colias eurytheme. Next base: position 9,661 of record CAJQZN010030181.1, on the reverse strand, counting down.
AAGAAAAAATCCTTTTGAAAACGAAAGAATCCTTGATGAATTATTACAGAAACCATATTATATATTAATTATTAACTAATATTTTTTTGCTGCGGTAAATGCCAATAATTACCGACATAGGTAAACTCTAGTGTAACCACACCAGTTCATGCAGTAATTTAGACGGTAATATAATGCCATAATTATTGCGGTAACAGCCCGGTAGACGGTAAGGTAGTGTGGCCGTAGCATAACACGACTACCATAATAATTCAGATGATTGCAATGTCACCTCATAAATCAAAATCGGTTCAGCGGTTTATACTGCAGGGCGAGCCTAATAAATATTATACATAAATACACTCGAAAAACATAACCCTCTTTCTTCCGTAGTCGGGGAAATTTTGGGAAAATTTTCAATATCTGGTAACATAACACCCCCATAGAAGCACCGTGTACGTATAGTGCAGCGGCGAAATGACAGCACACAGAGCTTTATGGAAATGACGATAGTCGATAAATTATTATTCGGTTTAGTTCGGCAACGCTCCATCTGTCTTTTATTTTGTAATCTGTCATTTATGATGAAATTTCTATGTTTAACAAACTAGAACACTGATACCTATGTCTAATAAAACTCGAGAGTAGTTCCTTGTTGACTCAATAAGTGTGCTGTTGACAGAGAGCTTTCAATTGAAGCATCAATTTAATGATTAAATTACTTGTCTAGAAAAAGTGATAAATGACAAAGTATATTTGTCACGTACTTTACTTCTACAGCTGGAAGCACACGCATATATGACCTATAAATAATTGATGTAGTTTAGGTTGTTATCGTTTTGTGTGCAAGCTAATTAGAGCATTATTTTATTTTTGGTTGATAAAAAGGCCTGATTTAGTAGTCCTAATTAGAAAACGTAGTCATTAGTATGTAACAAGTTCCAGTTATGTTAATTAAGTAATTTCATAAACAGGAAAATCATTAATAGAAGAATCGTTGAACCATAATCAATGATTATAGTCCTTTTCACCTTATGATGATTCCTGTGACACTTCATCCTGTTCCGAATTACGTATTTTATGTTTAAAAAGTCAAAATAATTTGAGTGCATAATATTTTTATTTTATTGCGGCATTATTACCAAAAATATAAAAATGAAACATCTTAAGCTTATAAATCAAAAACAGTATTGTTTAGTTTAATATAATGAAAAATAAAATAAAATAACACAAAAATATAATACCTACGCAATTCGTGTACATGAAATGGATCGTTGAAAAATCATAGAGTTGGAAAATCATATAATCGGCGCCCATCTTGTGATCGTTTGTCAATCGAGTCAATCGTCTGTACGAGTACGTCAGCCTTGTATACAAGTTGCATTTTTATATTGACACTTTACGTGGTATTCTGTTATTTTTACTAATTGTTATTGTTGACTTTTTGTTGCTGTTGTTTACTAAGTTTCCTTAGTTAATTGTTGGCGAAATGCCGAAAAAACTAATTTTGGTACTTTATTCAAATCGATTTCATTTTCATATTAGAATATTATCGATTATCGGAAACAATTGATACGATTTCAGTAACCGACATCTCTACACGTGTCAAAAATCGATGTGTCACAGAAATCATCTTAGGTGGAAAGGACTATAGTAAGCTACTATTTTCCTAGAAATTGTGCATTAACATTCAATTATAGTCTTAATGGATTCACTAAATGAATTGAATCAAGTGTGTTAGTTCATAATTCATAAACATCATGCAAACAACTATCAAATAAAAAGTTTAAATTTGTGGGCCTTTAACGTCAACTAACTCAATTAAGCCACTTGTTCCATCATGTTATATGCCGTGATAATGGCCTCGGCTATTAGGCCAAGCGCGCACCACGATTTTAATTTTTGCGACACGATTTCAAAATCGCGCTGTAGAAAATCGCAGAGAGTACGGTGCGCGCACAGCGATAATTTAATAGTGATCATTACTCACTTTCATCATGGATTTCGTACAAGTTGCTTGTGTTTATTTACTACTTCGGAGGATAAGAAGAAAAAAAAAGAAAATTCGTCAATATTAGACTCATCCTTTTACAGCAGATAAAATTGTCAAAGGTTTCTTTTATCAGAAATACAATGAACTTCCATGTATGGTATATATTTCTGATATGGATGTATCCCAAAAAATTCTTTGGCTATTATAGAATGAAAATTCCGCCAAAAGGCCATCCTTTGTGCTTTTTTATTTATTTTTTTTATTATTGTAACCTTTATGTATATTTTGTTTCTTGCGCAATAAAGTGTTAAATAAATAAATAAATTCAAACTTTTGACAGATTACTGAGTTTATGTTTACCAAACAATACCTATAACACTATGATGTTTACTGTTGGACAGACGAAACACAAGTGAAGTGCCGGCCGGGCCAGAGTGTGCGATTTTATGATCGCAGTGCGCGCGGTACCATACAATTTCATATTCTGCATTTCATTTTCGCGACAATCGCGTCGCGAGCAGTCGCAGCAAAATGTGACAAATCACAATTTTAAAATCAATGCTCACGAATGATCGTGTTGTGTTTTAATAAATGTCGATTGCATCGTATTAATGACTAGCCCATTACTATTAGTATCGATCGTACAGTCAGAGAGCGTGGACGTACCTATGACATTTTCCTAAGCATTTTCCCCCTCTTCCCGTCATGAGTGATGAGACGCACAGACATGTATCAAGATAGACTAAGCGAGTGTATGTACTTCCCGTGTCCAAACTAAGTTTATGAAACTTACTTGACGCTGGCCTACACTCAGTCCGCGCTTGCAGTTCGCCAAGGAAAGACGTGAAGCTGAATAAAGTAAAATGCCGAATTGCGCCGTTATAAACTGTAGAAACTCCACAGCTGTGAGTGGCCGAGTTAGCAGAGATGTTTCCTTCCACCGGTAAGTAATTTTCTAATCAGAATATGCACTATTTATTTTAAAATCAAATAAAGAATATCTGTGGAAAACGATCGTGACAAACACGGATACCAAATCATACGAAATGATTCGGAATACATTGCGGCTTTTACTTGGCACGGTAAAGATCGCGTCGTATGATAACAAGCAATGAATAGCGTCTTCTCATTTTTCTGTCCAATTTTGTGGTTAGTGATGTTCATTTGATGCAACAGTTCTCGATTCTAATCGATTTTATAATCGAACAGAAAAATGATAATTTGAAGGAGCAATTTTTCAGAGAAAAAGGCATAGATTTTTTTTGTCATTTAATAGGACTTGACCTAGAACTTTTAAGTATTTTAATACAAAGGTACTAAAAATAAATATTATGACATGGACGCCATTAGTTAAAGTGTCATCTTGGGAGATTTTTAAGAAAACTCCTTATTGCTTAGACTATGTTTGTTTTTTCAGTTTTCTAAGTAACCCGAACATAAAAGAAAAATGGATCGATGCAACGGGACATAAAGATTGATTGATTGACAGTTTCATTACTTTCTTTCGATGGCCTCTCTAGTACGTAGTAGGTACATGGTAACTCAATGGGCATAATATGTAAGAAAAAGCTAAAACACATTAGTTTACTTGTTAGAATATTAAAAGGTTTATAACTTTATTTTATCATTCCTCTGTCTATGGTAATTACTAATTATCATTTTTCGGTCTTGAATCGATTTATTAATCGATTACGATTCATTTATTTAACTCTTAGACATAGATCTAGTTTGATCTGATTTCTTTCGATTTACCTCGATGGGATAGCCGATAGGACGAATCGCCGCGCAAGTGGCGTCCTAATCGATTTAGCTTAAAATGAAATTACCATCACTAAAAAGCGCTCGTGACGTCATAACGCGTCAAGGTCAGAACAAAAAATATGACACGCTTGGTTTTCACTTTTCAGTTTTCAATTTTTCATACAGATCGCGGTACTTGCGTTGTCTACATACATGTCTGTGCATGTTACTATAAATAAAAACGAACGACGAAAATAGCTTGTAACTTGTTGTAAACATCACTCTGCCGATGTGGCAGACAAATGTGTCCTTTAAAAAATGAGTAAATTTAAATTCATTATCATTATTCATTTCATTCAAATATTTTCAGGAAGTTAAGTTGACATGTGTTGATTCATACTGCGTGTTATTGCCATCACAATTCACAGAGTACATTATTATTACCTCCGAGATTATTACTGATTGCCAGGGAAAGATACGATAAAATGGAGGTGAGAATTTCTTGTTTCCGTTGTAATAATCACATTTAATGTTTATCTAGCTGAGCGTTACTCAGAGGCCCTACAAAAAAGATAATTCAAGGCCATATAAATAAAGCAAACGTTGATGCGTAATTTGTTGGGACTCAATATGTTATTGATATTAAATAAGTACCTCTAAGTGTCATCAGTCATGTTGTCACATTTACTAATAAAGTAAACAGTAGGTATTAACTTTTCGTATCAAATTTCAAATATTATCGTAAGTCGTAAAGAATTCATACGAGATCTAGGGAAAGTTTATCATTTATCGATCATGTCGAATCTACTGTCAAAAAAGCCAATCAAAATTTAGGCTTTATATTACGAATGTCCAGATCTTTTAAAAATAAAAATAGTGCCCTAATTCTTTATAAATCTCTGGTCCGTAGCACCCTTGAATATGGCTCCTCAGTGTGGTCTCCATTCTACAAACCACATAACGACAAGCTCGAATCGGTACAAAAACCATTTTTACGTTCTCTATGCAATCGTGAACACCTTAGAAGATCCTTGCCCACCTATGACATTCGAATAATTATTTCAATTTGGATTCTCTTGAAATGCGACGTAAATTCATTGATTTAACTTATATGTATTTCTTATAATAACCCAGTATATAGGTTATGCCGACTATATAACGAAATAGTTAATAGAGATAACACTATTAACATATTTTCAAATAGTCTAGCCAGTTTTCGTCGCTTAGTACTTACTGCTCTGCCTAGCACCTGAAGCATACGGATTTATGTCGAATCTTGTTAGCCTAAGTATATCTTTTATTGTATTTTTTTTTATTGCTGTGGTAACAGTATTTTTAATTGTTTTAACATCTTTCACACTCTCAACATTTGTGTATCCATAGAATAGGCTTATACATAGAACGTTATTAATTGTACTTGAATAATTTGTTTGTTATATTGTTGTATAAGCTGTTTGGAAACTAATAAAATAAAATAAAAATATTGTAAGGAGTATGTCCTTATTTTTCCAGGATGATATTGCCATTGGGTATCCATACGTAGTGGTCCAATTTTTGCAATTACCGTATGCAGATATTGACGACTACAGTTGTGTGCCTTACTCTTGGATACGAGGCCGAAGAGCAACAGATAGGAAGAGCCTAATTTTATATCCCGATGAACCTCCATCGATAACTAAAATGCGAATTATAAATAACGATAAACCTTCAGAAAAATGGAAACTCTACATGGCAATTATAAAACATGAATCACGTGAGTATTTTGTTAAATGGCCAACCGTAAATATATTGACTTATGAATAAATCACCATACTAAACTATAACATAGTTAGCAACTAATTAATAACCTGAATGAATAATAAAGTCGTATTTCTTTTAGATTCATATGAGGATGCTTGTGAATTCATTATGGGAAAAATTCTTAATGCTTCTAAGAATAGATATTCGGAGATAATGAGAATCGGTGAGTATTTGTACTGTTGGCAGGCGTATTTCCAAACTATACATAGCCAGAACGCAACCATAGGAAACTGCTTGTGTATACTTTGTAATGCTGTGTTTAAGTTTGTTATTACAATATATACACGAATTTTGCGTACTGATCGTGTATACTTTGTAACGCGGATGCTTCTTCGTTCCAAACTATACACGATCAGTACGCAAAATATAACTAAATATACCTAATACTGACTACACCACTTATAGACTGGGGTAGATGCCTTTAAAAATAATGAAAAGATAAAAAAAATCGCAGTCGGATGAAACCCATTATAGTCTGTCCACTATAAGAATTGCTTTTTGACAGCTCGACGGGTGATACCAGAAGTGATGTTCAAAAGATTATCGATTGTGATACCATTTCAATTATAAATTAAAAATATTATCATAAATCGAATCAGGTACGTAAATAATAATTACAACGTAAACGTACTAATAAGATATGTAATAATAAGACCACATATCTATGCATTGTATGTTAAAACTAAACTAAACTAATATTTTATTATTTATTGGTTTCTATCTTAAAATTTGGTTGTCTTTACGTTTAAATTATATAACATAATAGAAGAGTTTTTCTGCATCGGATATATTTTACAGAGTATTTCTATCGATTATTATAATCTATCGACCCATCATTGAATAATTCTGTGTAGACATCACTAAGTGGGCGGGACCTGTCCATGAAGAATGATAATTATTTGTATGACATTTTAACATAGACAATACAATCCTTCATAGGCGTGTAGCTGTCAAAAAGCAAATAATATAATGGACAGAGTATAGAAAAGGAGGGGAATATGATGAAAATAAAAGGAAAAATAAATTACGGTCAATCCGAGTACGGGAAGTGGGAGGGGGGAGCTTTTAAGAGAAAAAAATGGTTTCTCTCGATTTCCGACAAAACTACAAGTCCTACAGAAAAAAGTTCAATGGCAAAGTTGTAGGTAATTACAAGTTCTACAACTTTTGTATTCACAATTTTTTCACATAACCTCAAAATTTAGGTGAAAAATTCAAAAAACCAAGTTTTTGGTCTTTTATTTTTATCTACTTCAAAATTTATTGTTTTTCTACGAAATTTGGTGGAAACTTACTTTATTATGACCCAAATACACTGTAATTTATTTGATTGAAAATATTTATTTTTTTGCCTTATTTTGAATTAATACCAAAAAAACAACCTAATTTTCAATCGAAAAGTCACCCGTCAAAATATCAGCTTTTTTCAAAAACTGGGGGTGCCTTTTATTCATTGAAATCTCTACTTTCATATGGTGTAAAAAAAATAAACACCACTATATAGTAAATGTTCTCAGGAAATGCATACAAACAGTGTGAAAATGAGCTTTTACTAAATAAATATATAGGTAATCAAAGACTTGTACAGCTATATCTATCTACATTTATTCTTCTTGATTATTGATTCAGTAAAATATGGAATAAAAATATTTATAGGTAAGCTTAGGAAAATAAATAGGTAACAGATAAGGGTACCTATGGGTTCGGTTAGGTTCGTGTTTTTTTTTTACTACACAAAAATAGGAGCCCCGCCTCGCGGGGCTCCGTCGCCTCGCAACCGTCTTCTTCTGGACTTATTAGATTCTTACATTTTAGCACTATTGTCAATTATTGTATGTCGTGCTGCGTGCAGTATAGTCGGGAACGAAGACACAAGCATCCTCGATACAAAAAATATACGATCAGTACGCAACATTACATACACATGCATTGTAATAATAGATTTAAAAACAGCAATACAATAATATATAAACGCGAGCAATGGAAAGACGGCGCGCTTACTCCGAAACATACACGATTAGTCCGCATGTGTACTGGCGCTGTATATTTTGGAGCGCTATTCTTACTTACTTTACTACAAAGTATACGCGAGTATTTGCGTACTACTGTTGTATAGATTGGAAGAACTTTGTAAAAAAGTTATTTCCAAACTATACGTGATTAGTTTCACACCGTTGCGTGCTGGCCTTGTATAGTTTGGAAAGACGCTGTTGGTAGCCATTCAAGTTTACTCTAATGATTTGCATCGGTAATGACAGTTAAACTATTTTTTCAGATTATAATCTTTCACCACCTACAACAACTAAACGATACAGTCCCCTACTGAGAACAAACAAGCTGTCAGACCCTCAATCTTTACTAGAACTGCCAGGCTTTGTTTCTTCTGAAAACACTGTCATTAAGGAAAATTGTAAAAAAGAACATCAAGATCAGACATTCTGTGATTTTCGATCAAGTTCTGATCACCTCTTACTCAGATATCCCTGTATCCAGCGGAAACCGGAAAAGAATAAAGGAATCCAAGTTAATAGTCCGGGGGCCGGCTATCGAAGCACGGGAAAAACCCTTCATGCTTTAAAGTGCCCTCTAACACTTGTAAACCAAATCTGTGATTATCCGCTGAAACCAGAAGAAAACCAACTATTATCAATTCATCGTGAACATTCACATCAAATTGCATTGACTCAAGGAATACAAGACAGCAGGATTCCAAATCTACGAACCTTTACTCTTGATTTTCCAGAACCTCTGATCCAGGACCCACATATCGGATCAAATACTTCGTTTATCATTCAAAACCCTACTAACGAAGCTAACCAGTTCAGTCAACTAGAGATCCCAGAGTCATCGCTAGTTACTCAAGAGCATCCACTAGTTTTGCCGAAACAGAAGACACATGACCAATTCTCAGAAGTAGAGTGTGCTACTTCTGAACCTGCCGCCCATAGTAAGATGACGAGTGCTTCACATGCATCGCTCACCTGTACAAATTCATCAGAGCATCATGAGGCGAGCTGTATTGGGAATATCGTTTCTGGAACTAGTGCCGATAATGAATGCTCTGCTAATCCAAAAGCCCTGGAAGAGGCAAATTATTTAGGGCAGACCATAGACAGTTCTATGGAGGAAGGATCGCCGATGGTTGAAGCAGTTACGTCAAGTGGAATATCGTCGACGCAAGAGGTTCATAATGATAAGCAAAGTAACTCTTCAGATTTAACTTCAGACGAAATTATAATTACTAGTTCAAACTCTAAAGAACAAGAAAACCAATCAATTATTTCTGTATTGAACCAGGTAGATGTCTGGGCGGATCAATTATATGATCTTTTTCAAAAAATGAAGAGCAACTTTTCGGAAATCTGTCAGTTCGCTCATGATCTGCACGAATCATTAGTTCAGACCCAGAAAGTGATCGAATGTATAGCGAATGCATCAGAAAATTTGCGGACATTGAAGAAGAGCAAAGTTGCTGTAGTAACGTCTAAAGAGGTTACGGCAGAGATTCAACAAATAGCTGAAGTAAATCAAGCTGAGAAAAAAGGGGGAGGAAATCTTGATGTCAGTATGGAGGAAGACGAAAAGGAAAATAACGATGTGGACTCTAAAAGTAGCGGAAATAATGATGATTGTGGTGAGGACATCAAAGATGTGAAAGATCAGGATAGAGATAATGAGGTTCCGAAAACGACTCGTAGCCACATTCGAACCTTTATATTACCTCCGGAATACGATCCTCGGCGGCCTCCCGCCTCGTTCATTCGTTTTTTGAAATGTTTGATTTCGATATTGGTTGTTTTATAATCGGCGATACCGATATATCGACGTGACGACTATAGCGGGTGATATATCGGTAACGGTAACACGCCGGTTGCAGGACGCTACTGGGGGGCTGTCGGGCGAGGAGCTGTACGGCGAGCTGGTGCGGTGGCGCGCGAGGCTGCACGGCCGCGCGGCCAACGAGCTGCACGCCTTCCTCACCACCAACCTGCTGCTGCTCACCAAGGTATACCCACATAAATAATTTTAAGTTTTAACTAATACTAATACAGGGTTAGGGCCTGTTCAGTGCGACGCGGATGACCTACGCGGACGTCCGCGGCGGACGGTAAAATGTATGAAACCTTACAGCGCGTTCAGAGCGACGCG
>CAJQZN010030179.1:0-18183 GCA_907164685.1 Colias eurytheme | reverse complement strand
GCGACCGGTAAGTTTCTGTAAATAACCCACAAAACCAACAAAAAGCGGCACTTCCAAAACTCACACCTATTTGTAAGACACGTCGCGATCTATTTCTATCGTATCAACACCTGTCGTGGGGATACACACGATTAACAATACGACTGGACGCACGGTTACACGACGACCGTACGACATTTGAATAATTTTGTATTATTGTTAGTTTATAAAAATTAATACTGTGTCTGATTTTATTAATCGTTGTAGAAGAGATGAATGATCAACTAAATTGTCAACAGAAATGCTAGAGTTATTAGATTAGAATTCATCTTGAAAGCTTAACAGTTTTGTTAATATTTCAATTTCTAAAATAATTTAATGGATTAGCGACATTTCATGAAATCACTGACAGAAACTTACATCACCATATCTAGATACTCTACTTTTGTAAATTGCCATTGTTTGACCCAGGGTTTTCAACGATCTAAATTATTAGGATTTATCCAAATCAATGCTATGATTAGACAAGAAAACGTAGATAACAGAATGACGGACAGATAGACTTTCGCATTTATAATAGAAGCATAGATTAGTAGCAAAGGTAGGCCTGACAAATACCTACCTAGTCTCTCATTTTTAAATAAAAAATCGTATCAAAGGTGTGTAAACGTTCTTCGTACTTTAACAGTATTTGTGACTGTTTGATTTTCGTCATCTATTTGTGGAAGCACTTCGCCTGAGATTAATTGAAAAATACAAACCGTGAAACTATGGCCGGTTTAATTGTTTTTTTCTATTCGATGCGGTCATCTTAAATATACCTAGGTGTAGGACGAGGTGTTATTTAAAAGATATAGTATTTTAGAACAATGCAATTTGAAGATTGAATTAATTCATAGCATTTTCTTGTATTTGGTGTCATGATCGTGAAATAGTGGACTTCGTTCTAATGTTTCTTACTAGCTGAGCTCCACTGTATTCCAATAAAACGTGCTTTTAGAAATATCTAGTTTACTTGAACCGTACAAAATTCATTTTTTCTTAAATGTTGGTTACAAACCAAGGTAGAACACGCTTATAAACAAGGTTGTTCGTAATCTCTCATGAAAAAAAAGATCAACAGTGATCCTCTATTTACAAACATTGAAGATTTCATAGTAATTTCAGTGCAACTATAAAATAAGGTAAATATATTCTTAAACTAAATATTTCCAACGCAATCTTTAGCCTCGATAAGTATGTACAATAACAGTTTACAAAAAATAACAATGGCTCTGAATAAATTCTTTGTAACTGTTTTTAGATGTTACGACACGATTTAAATATCGTTATTTTCAAATAAACGAATTGCCAGTCATTACAGTCGAAGTCATAAGAGTTGTGTTTTGTTTCTTATTATTTTTAAATATGCTTATTTCCTGACACAGATTTTTAATTAAGCTATTGCATAGCTTCTATCGCGGGCCTTGAGCGCGGGGACCGAATCGAGAAATTCCGTAACGAAAAAACCTCACGCTCCCCACTCCGACGGGCTCGGAGGTGTGGCTTGAAAGCATGCTATGCAATAGCTTTACCGCGGCAGTCCCCGAGTGCCACACGTCTTTTTTTTATTAAGAACAAAAAACCATGCATCTCTACAAATTAATTATCTAAATATTTTTGTTATATTTCAAGCCATAGGTACAATGATTAGTACATCTTCAGCCTACCGATATTTCAAAAATAGTACACGATAATATCGTACCGTCTAAATGCGTCTAGGTGTATCAGTTGAGAAATTGCCAAAAGATTAGGGATCTATTCCGTGCGTAGGCGGTATTGATGGCTGAAAAACTTCGCGGCTTAACTATGCTGATTTATCGATGTATAATAATTCTGTATTTCGGTTATTGACTTCCATTCTGTATTCATTACCTTACTTTGTAAACATTTTTATATGTTACGATATTTTATATTTCGCCATTTTATTATGGAGATGAATAGATAAAGATTGCTTGAACTAGTGCTGTTTGAAGGTAATTTGAAAAATTATGTGAAAGGTGAAATTTAAAATCTATATACATATAAAGCTAATCTATATTATAGAGCTGAAGAGTTTGTCTGTTTGTTTATTTGAACGCGCTAATCTCAGGAACTACTGGTCCGATTTGAAAAATTCCTTCAGTGTTAGATAGTCCTTTTATCGAGGAAGGCTATAGGCTATCATCGTGCTAAGATCAACAGGAGCGGAACAATGCGGGTAAAACCGCGGGGCACAGCTAGTATCTGATAAGTTGGTCATGAGACAGCTTTTTTAAATGGCTATTCGATGCTAGTAAGAGTGTAGACGGTAATATTTTATATTGCATGTCAATGGTAAATCAGCACATTTTGGTCTTCATGATATACGTAGGTATTACTTTTATAAATACGACTGATACAAATAATAACAGATAAAATGCAAAACATATAAGATTGATGAAAATAAGCCGAATAAATAGATCGACAATCTTACACCAACTGTGAAGTCGTAATATTAATTAAAGTGTTATTTCAACAAAAATAAACACAAGCAAATATTCAAAACAAAACGTATAACACGTAAAAATGATTTAAATAACTCGACTAGATACATCAAAAAATATTTCCTTGCATTATTTTAACCGCCAGAGACGTGAACATGATCTAACAATTTTATTAATGACGGTTATGTTTTGATCTCGAAAATATTGCCAACAAATACAGTTTAAAGTGTGTTGACCTCGCGTTTTTTATGTTTCAAAAATATGAGTCGTTAATTAATTTTCACCTAATTTCGCGGTCAGAGACTAAAAATAACGTGTACGTGGAGCGGGCTTTCGTAAAATCACAGCTGTTATTCACTGGACATCAACATTGGCGTATGATGATGGAATGTTTATGTGGTGATATGGCTTCGCTTTGCTTTCATTTCGCGATATGGAAAGGATATAGTTTAGGTCATGTTTGTGCTTTGTTAATCTCTAGTTACGAAATATTTCCGATTATCGTATTTAGTTCTATAAAACGTTCACCATAACAACACAATTGCTTCAAGCTTTGAATTGTAGAATTATCTCCAAAACCAAAAAATAGGCAGCTTTTTAGCATTATTTTCATCTTTTCCATTATTTTTAATCATAGAGTAGCGTTATTCTGTCCCTCTAATATCAAAATTATTAAAGTACGCAGGTGACAAAATGATACATAAGTAATAACAATTTAATGGACACTTGTTACTTTTTAAACAAAACTGTTTTTCATCGCACTACACAATAATACATGTACCAAATCCGTTCGAAACAGTTTTGATACTTGCAACCGCAATGCATTTAGCAATTGTTAGCAGTGTACACTAACGCAAATTGGTCACACAATACATTCAGAATAGAAATCAGGTACTGGCCATAAATCTGCTCGGACGTCGGCATTCCTGCTAAATATAAACGCTACCAGCTCGGATAAAAACTAAATACGATTCGATTGTGATAGTTATCGATGTGAAATATAGGTAATTGGTTCCTGATAATGATATGTTGTTACTTAGGTCAATTATTTGTGACCTGAATGTGAAATGAATAAATGTTCTAAGGTATTTCAAATTGGCTTGTTTTAATATTTTAATTCGGAGTTCCTTTGACATATGTCAATGATATGATACATATTTTGAGTTGCAGTTAGCTTGTTAAAACAATAATAAAATGTAGCGTTGCCTGTACATACCTTGTAAATAATACCTGTATATTTTCTATATTTTCTTCAGACCGCCAGCACCTATTGCAGCGACTTCAAAATTTGTTTTTGCTACAATGTCTAAAGGCCAATCAGAATACAGTCTTTATTAAAATCTATCGTTTTAGCGTGAAAATGGATCAAACTTTCCCATTAAATTAGAAATGTTATACGAAATAATTAAACAATTCGTTTTATTCGTAGGTATAGTATATTATTATCTGAGGTTGTACCAAACAACTTGTAATTATCACACATGTTCTACAATCCTCTGAACATGAGATTAAAGACGCTTAAAAACACAGTTTCCCGTAATTTCCCTCAAATTAAAACTAGGTTTATTACCACCAGGTGCGTGAAGGTGTAAACTTTTTATTGCCTTTACATACTTGCCTTTAGAATCGTTTCAGTAGCCGTTACCGGGAAATGTTCGGTATTTTTACCTACATGGGTTTGATCTAGATTTTTTTAATTAACTTTCCATGGATCTTCATAATAAAAATTGATGAAAAGTACAGGTTTAGGTTTTACAGGTACATTTAATATCAGAAGAAATAACAATTTCAATTGAAATAATTAAGAAGAAGAAGCTACTCTATGGAGAAGAGAAATCATAAAACATATTCTTATTACCAAAAAAATGCTTAGACCGTATCCTATAATGAGCTTTCTGACCCGGGTTTCGCCTGCTTGCTTTTTACATTGAATAATTCCACTCTTTTATACACTTACAAACAAAACATGTTATTTTTGTTTGTATGTCTGTTCATGTATAACATGAACGGTTGCGCAATCGGAAGTCAGGTACGTATGATCAAGGGCTGTCCGGAGATCTGATGTAAACATTATAATATGTGAAATTGTGTGTGTGTTCGTTCTACAATGGTCGTCATTTTCAATTAAAAATTCAATTTGTAGTATTGAGTTTTTTGGAATGTGTTATTTTCTATTTAGTTTCTATAATGCTTGCAGGGCTTTAATTATAGTAAACGGTTAAGTGCATTTATTTATTCAAATATATATTTTGAACTAGAATTGAATCACACGCACAACTCTACAAGATCTACAAGCCACTATTTATCAGACTTTTTATTTCACCTAAAAATTGCATTTCTTTGCACATAAAATATAATCAACTCTTTCAACGAAACGATGTTAGGTATTTGATAGTATTAAAACCATGCAACCAATCAGCAATGCTTTCATACATTTTTTTAATTCAAACGCAGCCACTATAGAACGGCTCAACATCCGGCGATAAAAACTCTGACATATGAATGACAGACGTCTGTTTACCTTCCCAGAAGGTGTGATGTGCGGAAATATGACGCAATGCGAACAGGAATAATTTTTAATCTGTGGCTTCAATTTGTGAAATGTGCTTTTAGGAAGTATATCTAGTATTGTTTATAAGATCTCGGATTGTGGATTGGAAATTAGATTTTAAAATCGGATTTAAAATAGGTATTTGCAAAGATGATCGAAGATTTTTTACTATTCAAAATCTTGGCCTTGGTCAGCTAGCTTTAATATTAAAGAACTTTCGCAAAATAGTGCAATGAAAAAATCAAGTATTTTAAGATTTAAATACATATTTCAATACAAGTAGGTACAAAATAACTAAATACCTACATTAATAGCTTTACGAGCATTCAATTTAACATCTACAAAGGTAATAATAAAATTTCATTCGAATTCTCTCCACTAAAATTACCTCTGGGCGAAGTCCAAAAAGTTTTTAAAGGTCTCGTAAAAAACCTCAACAATTGCATTCAGCAGCGAAATTAATACTTATAAGCCCACTTTATGAGGACATCTGCCATAATATTGCCGGTGTTACATAACTACATGTAAGGCTTAGTTCACAATGTTTTGCGACTTTGCGATTTTTTAAGCACTGTCTAGATTAGAGCTAATCAATACAATGATTTTCAGATAAGAGATGTGATGTCGATTCTAATATTAATTTCATTAATTCAACTAGATATTATTAGTAAGTTTAATTTTCAACGTAAATACGTTAAATTGTCAACACGCATTATAATGATATATCATAACACACATATTTAGTAGAGTTTTACCACAGACTAATAATAATATACTACGTATACAAGATGTGGTAATCGGAGGATTTTTTTATTTTCACATTCATTGCTATTTCCACAATAAATATTCATCATTCCGTGGTCGCTTTACTGAAAATTTATATTCGTACCTACCCACCGTACGATTTGTATTCTATTTAAGATTGTTTTTAGTCGCAATTACGATTCAATGTTATGAACACAAGTTTATTCTTCTTTATATTATCGTATTCGCATCGCACCAAAGTAATCCCGCGCCCACGGTTTTTTTTAGTTTTTTATCTGTTTCTTTTGGATGATATTTAAATTTCTATTACAGTACAATATAGGTATGGCTTCGATCTCCATGACAATGTGTTGTGTTTGTAATGTTCTTCTTGTTTGTACAAGAAATAACAGTGCTGAAGAATTACATAATATGTCTGTAATACGTATAGTTGTTTTTGTCATAAGAACATGTAAGTAGACTTATTATCTTTGATATTTAGTTTTATTACATTCACAACAAATTTCTACACAATAAAAATACAGACATATCTTGTTATGAACATTGAAATTTTTTAATAATGTTGAAACTCAGAAATATTTTTATTTCCATGCAGGGTATGGTCACAATCACATCTACAGAATATCTGCAATACTGACTGCCATTTCTTGGCTTTCCATATCACAAATTAAAACATTTTCCAACTTCCTGCCTTTACTTTACATAAAAACATTTCAAGCCCCCAGAGAAATGGCATGACGCAAGGAACTTTAAAAGTATATTATATTATTCCCCAGTGTCCATTAGGATCGATACTTCATAAACAATGATGATCAAAGAGTTTGCCCGCTAGCTGTCCACACCTCGGACTGGCGCCGGCGCAGTCAAACAAACATACACTTAAAATAAACCACTTAGACCAGTAATTTTGCAGAGGAGTGGCTTGGACCTGCTGAAAGGTTGTAATCAAATAGCTTCAGTCTAAGTGAAAAGAAGGACTATAAAAACGTTATACCATCAGAACTTTGTACCAAATTAGGTTCAGATCCGATCTTTTGATGTGAAAGAGTAAGAAATGAACCCGCAGATAGGCACATCTCTCCGTCCTTTAATCGATATAAAGTTACTTCTTTGGACATCTTTTTAAAATTAATTTTAAATATTCGAAAATACGGTTACCTATTGTTTTCCCTAAACATAATAGAAAACAATTGTAGATATGAAAATTATATATAACTAGCGGTCCGCCCCGGCTTCGCCCGTGGTACATATTTATGTTTTCTCTACATAAGAACCATCCTGGTACTTCAAGGAATATAATAAAAAAAGAATTATCGAAATCGGTCCTCCCGTTCTCGAGTTATGCGCTTACCAACACATTTTGCGATTCATTTTTATATTATAGATATAAATTATAAAAAAAAATTATGCTTAAGTCAATTAATTAAAGTTCAGTCAACTAAACAACACTTACGATACCTGGCCATTATTTACAGACAAACATTTTATTTTATTTTATCCGAACAATAGGGAAGCGTTTCTTCAATCTCGACAGATATTTTATTAAATACTCCACAGAATGAAACTAATAAAAAAGCACCTTGACCATAAAATGGCGTGTGGCCAAGTTTACGATGACCCCCACAGTTAGGATTATGAAACCTTTTGCAATTCGCGACTGACCTGCCTTTATAATTTTATATCCTAAAAGGAAAGCCAAGCAATGAAAATCTAAATATATAGACTACAACCACGAACTAGTTATTACACTGAACTAGGTTCTATTCACATTTTGTAGTTTTTCGAATATGGACTGCACTGTCCCTATAAAAGATAATAATATGTTTGTTCCCAAATATTTTCTATGTACTATAAATTATTTTGTCCAATCAGATACAGAATCTCTTGGCTCAAAGCTCCCGCTTATCACCACATAATCAATTGTTTTTTTTTTACTCAAATGTACATTGGAAAGGACAACGTTAAGCACTAATAATATGATCTATAAAGGAGCATGTCTGCCTTCTTCACAATATACGAATTATATAACCCATATTACCCATTTATATTATAAATTCATTTTTCCCTCCATTACCGTACAGACCACCTGCTGCGTATGGACGCCTGGCGTTCACAGTTTGACCACTAACCTTACAATTAAGCTTTCTAAGCTTTCAAAGGATTGTTTGGAAAGACAATGCTATTGTTTTGGTGATTTTAGTGACCGCTGAGTAATTGGACGAGGGATTAATATTTGGTAATGTGGATATGCGAATATTAATTGGTAGTATTAATAAAATTGATAAAAACTTAGTAATTGTTAAAGCGGTTCCGTAGCCTATTCTGTTAAATAAATCTAAAAAGGGAATTTTCTGGTACATTTAGGGCCGATTTTTCAATGCTTGGATAAAACTTATCCGTTCAATAAAGTATTACACGATAATATTAAAATGTCACGTAAACTGACAAATACGAGCAATTAGAATACGTTTTTAAAATGGTAGTTTTATTCATTACTAGAGGTCCGCCCCGGCTTCGCCCGTGGTACATATTTACGTTTTCTCTACATAAAAACCATCCTCGTACTTCAAGGAATATAATAAAAAAAGAATGATCGAAATCGGTTCAGCCGTTCTCGAGTTATGCGCTTACCAACACATTTTGCGATTCATTTTTATATATAAGATAAAGATTAGACGAATAAGTTTGAAAAGTTTGAAAACCAAGGATTGAAAAATCAGCCCTTAATAAAATTAATCTTATGTCTAAAGGGAAGAAAAATTAAAGTATCGTATGCATGATAAAGATAATTAATATAAGTAAACTACGAACCAATACTGTAGTCTGAGTGATATACAAATCCTGCATGTTATTTTAATATCTAACAAAGAACTGTGAATCGTTTATTCAGAACCGTGATCTAATAACAAATTTAAATAATGGAAATCAATTCATAATTTGCGGAATAATTTCTTAAAAATCACAAAAAACATGTCGATAACCTCTTTGAAGTCGATGGAAAATACATTTTAATTAAGAACATCCGCTTTACACGTTAATAGTTTTGCCGCGGGTAGTTTATTCTAACATTTTTTCAACCGACTTCAAAAAAAGAAGAATCTTTTTATTTGTCACATTAGAACTTTCGACTGGGTGAATTGATTTTGATGATTCTTATTTTATTTGAAAGCTAGTTTTATAAGAAACTAGCTTCCGCCCGCGGCTTCGCCCGCGTGGTGTTTCGATAAAAGGTAGCCTATGTTATTTCTCAGGGTCTAAAGATTGTCTGTGCCAAATTTCATCAAAATCGGTTCAGAGGTTTAAGCGGGAAAGCGTAACAGACAGACAGACAGAGTTACTTTCTACTTTATAATATTAGTAGGGATTTTATTAGTCTAGTTCTGACAATTTTAAGGCGGTTCAGTTTTTGTTAAAAGTAATTATATGTACAGAAAGGTATCAGAGTTCAGTTCCCTTCAGAGTATAATTAGGTATTTCTAAATTCATGTACAATTCTCGAGGGCTTCAGAATAAAGAGACCCATTTGTTAAGATTACCGTCAAACGGTACACAGCTCATTATTAGAGGTTTAACTTGTTACGGTTTCTTAAGTGGGGGGTCAAATGTCTTATAAGAATTCTTCTCGGGAAGAAGTATAGCCTATGTTGCTCGGTAAAGATAGCGCTTTCTAATGGTAGAAGAATTGTTTAAATCGGTCGAGTAGTTGTTGACTTATATCGTATAAAACAAACATATGAAAATGTAATATTATTTCAATCTCTCAACTGTGAGATATGAAGTTTTTGTTTAATATATTTTATCCATATATAAAACATACAAAGAGTCGAAACTTTTCACTATAGTGCGCGAAAATATACAAACTCAAACTCAAACATTTATTTATTCAATTAGACTTCTTTTAGAAGCACTTTCGAATCATCAATACATATTTTTAACAATTACCACCGATTCGGAAAGCAGTATCTATCGAGAAGAACCGGCATGAAACTCCAAAGTTGGTCTTTAGTTTACTTTTTACAATAATGAAGAAGTAGACTCTGTAACGAACAAGCGAAGCCTGGGTTTGAAACTAATGATACGACTATGAAAGTACCTACGTACTTATTGTAAATATGATATTTGAAATATCATTTTTTTTCGCATCTGTAATTCTGCATGTTTTTATGATTCATGTTTATTGCGTATAATAACAAAATCATCAACTATGTTTGTTTATTTTCATGTACATGTTTACTCTAGGAGTAAATATTAATTGTATAAAACCGTAGAATTATGCTATGCTTTCAATGAAATCTTTTTTTAGACATTATATCATTCAAACGCAAGCTTTTAGTATTCAATCTCGTGGAGTCATAAATTTTACACAGCATTTCATCATGTAAGAGCGATGTCACACAGTCAGATGTTTAAACTAGTTAAATTTTAAAACCACGTTTAAATTCACTTTTTGTTCCAAAAAATATTTTTAATTATTTTTAAAATAATGGTAATTCGTAGATTAATTATTACATTCGTTATTTAAGAAATTACTCACATATCAGTTTACAATATATTTTGTAATTAAATATGGTCATTATTTTCCAAGCTATGCAACAAACAGACATACAAAAAAACAAGATAATGCCAACTAAACGTACCTAGGTACCTAAAATACATACCCTCATTTTTGTTCACAGATAAGCCATTCCAATTTCCAAACTATCATTCACGTGTGACAAGGGACTTATAAAATCGTAAAACATAAAACATTCAGGTGACCATTTGACAATATAATTTATTTTTCACACTCATATTTAAAATACCACATAATATACACACTTACCTCTATAGATATAGAGTCCATTTTAGTATATTTTTTATTTTTATTTTAGTAATCCAGCAAACGATAATCACCCTTATTTTTTACCAATAGAGTTCAATTTGGTATATTCCTTTTTCTTGATTCAAAAATGTTTACGTTAATGATCCATTCCATAAAACATTTCAAAGTACCTCATTATTCAGATTTAAAATAATTTCGCGATGTCACAGGAGGGTAATAGTTGTTTAATTTATTCTCTTGTACATAAATGTTATATGGCTATAAATCTTGAAATAAACTATTAATGGATATGTGGGTAGTTTTAGAATAATAAAAAAACTGCGCTGTATGTTTCCCCGTGTATAGTTTACCTGTTAGTTTATTTTAAAGAAAAGCTATTGAAAATGTCTAAATGAATATCATTATTACTTATTTCAAAAACAGGATCTAATATGAATGTCGTGTGTGTGTGTGTGTGTGTAAGTGAAATTATAAAATTGAAAAACATATAAAATACTATACACAATATATTTGTATGAGAGGAAACGCGTGTGTGTAAGGGCGACGACTCCTTAACGCTAATGACTTAATGTCATTTTCATACAAGAACAGAGAAATGCATGGAGCGGTGTGAGAGTCATCGAATTACAAAAAAATAATATATTTTTATGTATACGCTTTTCTGTCGGGTTCATAACGTGCGTGCGACTGTGAAATGTTGTTACTAAATATCTACATAATATTAAACCTACATCAGTAATCACAGTACTTAACATTATAATATTTCTTGCATAAGTGACAATCGAAGCCACTCCATTTACCTAAGCAATATTGAATTATTTACCACTGCATCATCCAGTTCAATTAATATTGAACTTATAATCGTACCAACATTATATCGCTCATACATTTTAATTGTAATATTATCAGTATTTTTAAAAATAACATCATACTAATATGTAAAATTGCACTCAACAGCGACTCCATTCCTTTGTCCCTCACCTACGGATATTAATTAGAGGTAAACAGGGCTCCTTTGTAAGAATTTCACTTGAAGCCTGACGAGAGATATTCTTTGTTAACTTTATACAAACTAATTAATTAAAACTCAATTTTACTAGCAAATAATAAAATTTGAAACATGTGTGTGATTATAATCTAGACGTCTTAAATTAATAACTTTTTAGGCTTTCAGTATAACAGACATGGCACTAAAACCTTTGAATTATTTATATTATGAGCCCATGTTCTTAAAAAGCCCCTTCTACACTAAGTATTTATTTTTCAAATTTTAATTTTTATCTATACATATAATAAAATCGTAGGAAAGTCAAAACTGTACATTGAATATTTTTTTAAAAGAATACATAATCCATGATCTATAATCGATATATCTATACATATAATAAAATCGTAGGAAAGTCAAAACTGTACATTGAATATTTTTTTAAAAGAATACATAATCCATGATCTATAATCGATATAGAAGCCAAAAACATAGTTTTTAGAATTTTTGTCTGTTTGTCTGTTTGTCTGTTTGTCTGTTTGTCTGTATGTTTGTCCAGGCTAATCTCGAAAAGTACTGCATAGATTGACTTCAAATTTTGCATGCATATTACTAACAGGTCGGGTGAGGCTTTTTTAAACATATTATCATGCTATCACCTCCGGGGGAGGAGCTGTGAACCTTTTTTTTTCTTACGTATTCCGTGTATTACGACAGCGTACAATCTAAAGACTCATGTTTAAATGTTGGTTTCGGGTAAGCCATGCTATTATCTAGCTTTACACAATAAAAACTATGTCATTTACGTAATTTGGACAGAGAATCAGTTTAATGAATTTATTAGTATACAAATTTGAAACAGCGCCATCTATGAGATTTCGTAAAAATCAAATCAATTTACATGTTAACACTACTGGACACAATGTTAAAAATTAATAATTTAAATATAATTATGTTATTTATTTATTTAACTCTTTAACCCATATCTTCCCTTCCCTATAAGGTGCGCTTATAATTCGTGTGAATATACTACATTTTTAAAAGTGAGGGTAGATGTTTATTATTTTAAGTCAAACTAGACACCATTTCAGTTAATCTAATATTGATTGTGTTCATTGGTTACATTTTTAAAAATCTTCGTGTTTTAAAAATTCGATAACGAGGCGGGACTCGAACCAGCATTCTTTAGTGGTCGAATTTTATCTATTCTTTATAATACAAAAAGGTTAGTTCGTTGATAATTATTATTCCTTCATCATTTACATGTTGTAAGTAAAAATATACTTTGACTGTTAATACTTTTGTTCAGTATTTACCTGTATGATTATTGCTTGGTAATTAATATAATATTTTCATGTCGTATACCTAATTAAAAACATAAGTTTGATGTGAAACTAGCTGGATTTATTTTGACACACTCACAGTCTTATATTTTGTGTTAATGTTAAAATAGTATTAATAGTGTAAATCATAATATTTTTTCACAATTAAAAATATTTCCTTTTTTTTTTGATGGTGTTGGCATCGAATTAAACCGCGCTGTCGTTTCGTTCACAAAAAGTGAAGTTATGAGGACCGAATATGTAGCCACCTCAACTTACGGAAACGAGAGTAACCTGCGTTGTCTGTTAGTTATTGTATAGTCGAATTTAACGTTACATGGAAATTGGAATCTAATTATATGTATACTTATATACTTATATTAAATCTGTAGAGGTCAATTCTGTACATGAAATATATTTCCTAAATAACTATCACGAGGTGATTAGGGATCGACACTGACGCCAAAAATTTTTGTCCGTCTGTTTGTCTGTATAACCGTTATAGAAACAAAAACTACTCGACGGATTTAAACGAAACTTGGTACAATTATTTTTCATATTCGTGAGCAGAGCAGTAACTCCATTTTTAAGCTTTCGTCGCGTGTGCAACCTTAAGGGTTAAAGCTACACAGAAATCAAGTATGAAAGAAATGTTCTCCATATTATATAAAAAATATCTCCCGACATCATAAATGTCTATCTTTTATGGTTGAGCTTAGGAGTTCAAAGCTTTCTGATTATATTTGTCTACTAGCTGTGCCCGCGACTTCGTCCGCGTGGAATAGTGACTATGGGACCTATGACCATGGGCTCAGGGTGGGGCAACAATAATTGTTTTTATTTTCATGCTTCCACTCCCACGCCCACTCCCACGCCCACTCCCAGGCCCACGCCAACGCCCACGCCCACTCCCCTTCACAATTGGTACCTACCAGATCAAAGCCAGGGTAAGCGCCCCACCCAGCCCCACCGTGGCTACGCCCATGCTGAATTACTACTTAACATACAATTATTGAGTAAATACGTACTACCATAAATAATTAAAAGAATTGTTATTAAAATTTCTTACTAAACTGAGCTAAAAAACTTACGTACCAACTTATTAAAGAAAATCAAGAAAAGAAATGCCTAACCTATACCAAATAGTTACTACATAATATTGTAATTAAAAATTATGATTAGTATATTATAATATCGAAAATCAAAAAAGAAATGCCTAACTAATTCTACGTAAAATTTCTTTTGTAGCCACTGATCAGCTTAATCGATACTCAATTTTTATCAAATCCAGGAACAAATCCAAATTAGATGTTTCCTGTCTCACGCACGTAACTAAAGGCTGAAGAGAGAGAGAGGGAGCACGTAACTAAACCGTTTAGACGAAGAAAAGTGTATAGAAAAAGGAATAAATAATTTCATAAACTTCCCGACGATCTTTAAAAATAAATTATTATATCATTTTTTTCATTCCCACTTTTACCCCTATGTAGGTATAATAAGTGGATGAACCGATTTTGATACAATTTATCTAAGAACCAGCGTCGGAAAATATGCTGCCTAACAAAAAAAAAGCCGCATCTAATTCGGTTTACCTGTTAGCCAGCTACGGTGCCATAGACAGACACACACACACACACACATAAATACATAGCAGTCAAACACATAACACCCGTCTTTTTGCGTCGGGGGTTAAAAATATAATACGACATAATTTAAAGGACATTTTATGTGGAAAATTTACCTATTAGAAGTAACCATAATGTTAATTTGACCCCCCCCCCCTCCTACTACCTCAGCTTACCCCCAAACCCTTGGGGAATTTTGATATGATCATCTGGACATGTAAAGGAATAACTGTAGCGTATAACAGATAAATTGCGTTTTATCGTACACTGTACAGTGTACAATAGAATGCCTTAGCAAATGTTCGCCGTGATTACTTATAAATTGTCATAACTTTTTTATTTATGAACCGATTGACATGAATTAAACACTAAATGTTAAATGAAGATTACCACAATACATTAGTGAAAATCGCAACTAAATCGGATAAGCCGTTTCTGAGATTAACGTGCACAAACATACAGACAAACAGACAAAAAATTTTTTAACTACAGTTTTGGGTTCAAGATCGATTTAATAATAACACCTGCTAATTTTTTTCTACATATTTTCATTGTACAGACATCGCTTTTCCACAATTTTATTATATGTATTGATGATGATGATGATTGATGATTATAACACTCTCAGTCCGCTTTAACTTAATTTTTATTCACTCGCATCAGTGCCACCTAAAAAATCTTTATATCGAAATTCGAGCAAAGCTAAGAAAATGAGAAATAAGAGTTCTCAAGGATCGTTAGAGGTAAGAGGCTTACTATTGACCGAAAACAACATGTGTTATGCCGAGAACCTGAAACCGCTTCACAACGAGAATTGCGGCTCACAGCTGACCGCGAACGGCATGTACTATCCTGTGAGACCGAAACCTTCAGTGAGAGGGTATAACGTCTCACAGCTGATCGCAAATGGCATATTTTATCTCGATAATCTGAAACTTTTACTCAATATGAAGACCGTTTGACAAATGATAGGGTGCACCATAATATTATTCGATCTCTTGAAGATGAACATGAGCATAAGCAATGACTAGAGTAGGGACGCGAATATTACCATTATTTGAGACAAGATTATTTGAGACAAGTACGATTAATAAGTTTGTTTAATGAAAGATTAAGAATTAAAACTATTTGGTCTCTTGAAACGGACGAATAGCGAGAGGCCCGTCTTACTGTAGACAGATTTCGACAGTCTTCGGTGTTGTGGTCCGACAAATATAAAAGTGGGTTTGCTTATAACCTCACAATTGATTACAGATCATCTTCTGTATAGGCGATATTAACGTAGTATGTTCTTTTTGTAATGCTTTAAAGAAGAGTAAGGAGTCGGCTTTCGTTTGAAGATACACCAGAACCTTTGAAATCACTACTTTTAGAGGAACATGTGCAATCTAAACAGTTCTTAGACAATATTCGCTCTTATAGTAGTGCGTTTTAAATGATCCTTTGGTGCTCAACAATTATCAGAGGATCCTTTCATGCTTACTTTTAAGATACAAGGTCAAGTTTATAATTTGATAGGATCCCTTTTGCCTGAAGGCCAACCTAAGTTTCTTCAAATATATTTTGTATTCGACTACAACGAATAGTCGAATACAAGAAATCAATATTTCTCGAATTTAAAATATTACAATTTTTCCTACAGTAGGGCGACGAATGTATTTTCGCATAGTAACGGAGGGGAACTCACGGGGAACTCACAAGTCACAACATGCTTAGTTTGTTGTACCGAGCGCGAAAGAAAGTCATCGTGTTTTTAGTAAAATTACTATGTAAACTAACGTAATTTAATACTTAGGTACATATTATATTATAATGATGCGCTCAAACTGTTAATCTACATTTAATTTAGATTATTATTTGAATTACTAAGTAATGTAGAATTTAAATCAAATTCACTCATGTTTTCCTCAGATTTTCGATGTCCTCCGATTTTAAGATTTTCTTATCAGAGTATTCAATTTTAATGTAGTTAATTTTTATAAGAGACAATTAAGAACATTCAAAAATAAAGTGTCACGTATTTTTTTTAAACGACGAATGACGAAAAACGACGTAATCGCGGACGAAGTCGCGGGCAACAGCTAGTAAAATATAAAAATACATAAGAATTATAGATTTTATTAGTGTTTTATTGGCGATAGATTTTCCAATATTTATTTTGCATACAATCTATACAAATATTATAAAGAGGAAAGGTTTGATTTTTTGTTTGTTTGTTTGTTTGTATGAATTGAATAGGCTCCGAAACTACTTGGCAGATTTGAAAAATTCTTTCACTGTTGGAAAGCTACATCATTTCTGAGTGACATAGGCTAGGTTTTATCCCGGAAATCCCACGGGAACGGGAACTATGCGGGTTTTTTTTTGAAAACGCGGGCGAAGCCGCAGGCGGAAAGCTAGTTTTAAAATAAACACAAAAATACGTCTTATTTTCACTAGCTAGATATATTCTAGGAATCCGTTCGAATTACACCGTTTCCTTCGCTAATAAAATGATACATCAAAGAGAACTTTTCACTTAACCTAAATCTGGCATGTAACGTCTTAATAAAATTAACAATAAATGCACACAAAACTAATCTCTATATTAACCTACATAATCGCTAAAATCAGGTGCAAAAATACGCAACCAAGTTGCAGTTGACTGGTAAAACTGACACGCTATTTTGAGCTCTATATCATTAACTTATAGAACAAAATCGCAAATACGAATAAAATATCTAAGAAAACATTGTACAGGTACGGGCGTGCATGTGAGTTCGACATAGTCGCTTATCTATTTCAAAGGAATGTTTGTTCTATGTCTACAGGATTTAAGGTTAGAATGGCGTGAAGGTATAAACTGTACGGTTGTGCCAGTCAGTTGACATAGATAATCAATTAATATTCAGTCGCGGTAATTAGTCAGAGTTACACCTTGCTGCCTTTGATTAAGATGGATACGATTCGGTTTATGGAAAACTGAGTTTCAGTTGATATAATAATTAACGGTAACTTTTGATGGGTAACTTTAGCTATCTTTGCCGCGCGGATTTTTCTATATGAACTTCTATAAAATTATATTAATTGTGGAAAAGTATATCAAAATAAATAATGCTAACAGGGTTCTTTCTATACAGATAAAAAAATGGTGACGTTTAATTGTTGAAGTGAAACTTCTTCATCGGGGTTGGAAAAAAATGTAGTGTAACATTTTTTCATTACGCGTGACATTTTTCCGTTACGCGCCATCTTTTTCTTATCGTGATTCGACGTATTTCTGTAAAGTTGCATAGAGTAAATTATTTTTTGAAAATAAGGTCATAAAGAAGTTTCACTCCTTACGTGTGTACACTAGTACACGCACACATTTTTTTTTATTTTAAATGTGTAGGTA
Source organism: Colias eurytheme (assembly GCA_907164685.1). Taxonomy (NCBI): domain Eukaryota; kingdom Metazoa; phylum Arthropoda; class Insecta; order Lepidoptera; family Pieridae; genus Colias; species Colias eurytheme. The sequence continues at coordinate 254 of CAJQZN010030179.1, read as the reverse complement.
TTAAAAGTTTATTAAATTAAGTAGGTAGGTACAGTAGTAATTACTTATACGCACGAAAACACAAAAAGATCAGCAGGTATAAATTGAATCCTGAAATATGAGTTTTGTTTCAAAGAGTAAAATGTAATATAATTTGGAAAATCCAAAAGTGCACGCCTCATAATTTTTTTTTAATAAATATTTATTAATTATTATTTTTGTTTATTTAATAACAATTAAACCACATCGAATCAGACCCTGAAAAATGAAAGGGT
>CAJQZN010030177.1:0-20616 GCA_907164685.1 Colias eurytheme | reverse complement strand
TACACATTGAAAAGGTCTACAGAAAAGTCCGCGATGGTATATGTCTATCTCTTATGGATAACTCACAATAACTTTTTTTCGTCATTTACTTTTTACGACAAATAATGGTTAATTTTCGAAGCGATTTTAACCAATACAGCAATCCTTAACGAATTAAATACATTGAATACATTGTTCATTTAATATAGATCTATGGCCCTTTACACCGTATGATTTAAGTGAATATTTTCGAATATAATACAGATTTAAAAATTGCGGGACGTAGCGTTTGCGGCGGTACAGGCCGGCCGCCATTGCACCCGTGCGAAGCCGGGGCGGGTCGCTAGTATTTTACAAACTAAGTAAATCATGAACCAGAAAACTAGTATTTCATTCTAGTGCTACATAAAAGTACTATTGTATTATATTATCTGTGAGAAGTATGGGTCTTTACAAAACCAGTTGTGACGTAGACCTACTATAGCGGTTACAGTGCATGCAATGTCAAGGGCAGGAAAAATCGCGGTGTTCAAGTACGGTCAAGTGCAGATGTAAAATAATTATGATTCAAGGCTCGTCCAATTGATGCGTAAATACATATTGTTCGAATGAGCACAACTGATTCATTATTTTGTTGATATTGTATCATTTTCCATCACATGCCTGATGCCTTGCTAACTAATGAGATACATAAGTGAAAATTGTCTTTATTGTCGATTTTCCGAATTTTTCTTGAATAGTATTTTTTTAACGTAAAAGTGGAATGTTACAGAAATAGATAAATACAGTGTAAACTCTATATAACGTCACTTAAGGGACCGTGCATTTTTCGACGTTATAGAGAGTGGTCGTTAAATGGAGAGAAAGGGAAAATTGCATGATTGGTCCCGAGACAGGAATATTATTTTGACATTGCCTATGAAACCATGTTATCATCGCTTGATCAAGGTCTTCATATTGAGGTTTCTTCAATTTTTTGGCAGATCGTCCATCTTCTTCGGCATGCAGAATTTATTCTTTATTTTTCTACAACTGCATTTCTGAGAATCTTCGGTATGTCAGTAAAAAAGAATGTAAACAACTACATTTTCATTGATTTCGGCAACTTAGTCAGTACTTCCTAGTCCTAGTTCCTAGTTGTAATGTCTTATTGTGGTCGTTAATTAGAGTGAGCGTGATGCTATATGGGTGACAAATCAACATCGAGCTATGCTGCGCTGTACTGCGCTGTGCTGTGTTTGGTCAACTCGCTCGTCTAATATTTTAATGAGGATACAAACAAACCATGCTGTGCTGCGCTGTGTGAGGCTACGCTCTGTTTAAAAACGCAGCAGTCTCGAGCGAGGCGCGCTACCCGCCATGCTGAGCCGCGCTGTGCCGAACTGTGCTATGTTTTTATGGAGCTCTGCCATGCTGCGCTGTGTCGAGCTTATCACTACATAGTATAAAACAAAGTCGCTTTCTCTGTCCCTATGTCCCTTTGTACGCTTAAATCTTTGAAACTACGCAACGGATTTTGATGCAGTTTTTTTTAGAGTTCCGTACCTCAAAAGGAAAAAACGGAACCCTTATAGGATCACTTTGTTGTCCGTCTGTCCGTCCGTCCGTCTGTCAAGACCCTTAAATTTATACTTGAAATTTATATCAATTACTCAGGTCTACTGTCCCTTGAAGCTGTGAAAAAAACAAACTTCTAAGCCAACGCAATCAAAAGATACAGCCGTTTATGCCGCAAATTTTCAACACTTGCAAGGGAATCAAAACCTACAAGGTGCTTCCCGTGAACTCAGAATCTTGAAATTTGGTACGAAGCAACGTCTTATAGCATAGATAAAGGAAAAATTACGAGAACCATAAATTTTTAGTTACATCACATAATATATATATATATTTTTTTTAATTTTAAACTTATTTGTACGGAACCCTCGGTGCGCGAGTCCGACTCGCACTTGGCCGGTTATTTATTAATAGATAGAGTGATTCAAGAGGAAGGTTTATATGTATAATAACATCCATTAAATAGTGGAGAAGTACTGTTATTTTTGAGGTCTCTAATGTGATGTCGTAAAAAATTACATTTATTTGAGACGATGTAATAAAAGATTCACTTTAAAAACAGAACTTCTTTTTCAAAACAAAATAAACTTCTAAATAATAATAATAAACATATCAAAGCACATATTTATCTATGTTTGGCTTAGTTTTGAGCCTTGTCTGTCCATCTTTTCCCAAGTAAAAATCACGGGAACTTCAGATATCTCTTCATTGTCATCGTCTTGCTCGGTGTCGTATGACTTTTCTTGTACCTCCACGTTGTCTTCCACCTCACTGTCATTTTCGTCTTCATAGCAGAACCAGAACTTGTTTCTTCCAGCAACAATCTGATTTGATCATCGTTAATTTTGACATGAAGTATGGCCTAAAAAATTGGTCAAAATGTAATTTAGAGCAACATTCATACATATATTTTACTATACATACTTCATAAAGTATTCAAAGTCTATATTAATACTTACACAAAAACTTGCACCCATACTCGCGTCGGTCTCATGGACCGATTGGCGCCAAATGCTATGACACGTGAACTTCTGCCGACCACGCGACCTGCACTAAAATGAAGTTAGCCCCAAATCCGGAAACTAGCAAGGAACTCGACTTCACAGGATTTACCTGCATAAAAATAATTACGAAAATGTGTTTCGTCGGTCTCACAGACCAACGCGCGAGTATAGGAAGGTTAAAAAACGTAGCTTAAGAAACACAGCACAGCACAGCGCAGTACAGCGCAGCATCGTTTAATTGTTAAAAAAACGTAGCTTAAGAAACACAGCACAGCACAGCGCAGTACAGCGCAGCATAGCTCGATGTTGATTTGTCACCCTATGGAGTGTATTATTGTATAGACAACAATATAAACCAACCAAAGTCGAGAAATCTTGACGTTATACGGAGTTTGACGTTAAATGGAGTGTCGTTATATAGAGTTTACACTGTATTAATATTCCCCAAAATTAGAATTATGACATGGTTATGCTGAGCCCTTATTTTATAATATTTCCGATAAAAACAATTTATCGTTCGTATTGTGGTCCCATGTTACTTAAATTACTACATCTAATTTTATTACGCCTTCAAATGTTTCGAAGCGTAAATGCTACTATAAAATTATAGGCGATTATTTTATTACTGTAGAAGTGTTTAAATAGGTACGTAATAACTCGTGAAATAAACAAACTATAACAAGTATAATACGTCAAATATGAAGCTTAAAACATAAAAGAAATCATGAAATCACTTACAAATATGTTTTACATTTTTAAACGAAACCGGAATGTCAACAGGTAGTTCACTGACATTGACATAAACTTCCGTCAAATCCCGTTTCATAATGCCATTTGTCAATTGTCAAACAGAAATCAGAATTGATATCAACACGAAACAAAAACAATGCCTTTTTGTTTGCAATTTTCCAAATACCTTTCGCTCGCGTAAAAGTTTAGTCGTGGCAGGACCTAGATTTTAATATTTTTTTGCAAAATGTGGTCGAATTCGGGTCGTCGAGACCAGCAGGATGAATCTGAAACAGAACCGTTGCTTCCCGCTATTCCAGGGCCTAGTTATAATGAGGTATTATTTTGTATTTTAAATTAAATATTTTTATGTAAATGTAAATTATAGTAGGCTATTAAATTACACGGAAATGTTTGAAGCGGTGTACTGTTTTGTATAATCGCTTTTGTAATAAAACTACAATGCTAATAGTTGTTATTCTATATTTATGTAATTCTTTATTTAATTTATTTCTTTATAATAATTAACTATTAACCACTCACGACAGCAGGAAATTTTTTATCATTCTAATAAAATGACAAGCCTAAGCAAAATTAATTACTACTCCAATTTTATGATCTTTATTGAATGAATGAATGAACACTTTATTTGCACCAGTAACAAAAAATAACAAAAAACACAAACAATAGAAAAAACGTACAAAAAGGCGGCCTTATCGCTAATACAGCGATCTACTTTATTCTTGCGTTAAGGGGGCGCATAAAGCAAAATATCCAATCTTCTATTAGATGATACGTGTAATATGCAAGACCAAATCTAAAAAATAAAATATATATCAAACTAGATGATATGTTCAACGATTCTGTTTAATCAAAAACATAAAATATTAAAATTTACTCGATAAAAAAAAATCACCAAGTTAGCTCTAATTTTCACACTTTTAGGTACGTTTTCTACTTGACATGGTGATACTTATTATGATTTTTTTTTCATAAACAATTATATTAAAACATTTGCAAGATATTTGTCAAAGCATTTTGTGTAATTACTTTTAGTTTTGGTTTTATCTGCGATAAACCACTTTTATCGTGACAAAATCAAACGTTTATCTCGAGAAAAAAAGAGCGCCAAAAGTGGTTTATCGCAGATAAACGTTTGATTTTGTCACGATAAAAGTGGTTTATCGCAGATAAAACCAAAACTAAAAGTAATTACACAAAATGCTCTGACAAATATCTTGCAAATGTTTTAATATAATTGTTTATGAACTCACATCATTTAAACATCAATATAAAACAATCTAGGCTTTCTGGATGTGATATTTTATTTTATTTCCAAGGCAACTATTTTCCAATTTATATTTAATCACAATTCACATATTTAAGTCTCCATTGAAACTGCTAAAAATATTGATAATTTCCACAATTATTATGAAATTAAGGTATTGATCTATTTACTCCCATTTTATATATCACTTTCTTAAACCCAAAACAATTTTAGTTCCAGAAGAATTTCTTACCGAAAAAGAAAATTGATCACTAATAATTTCACAAAAAACATAATATCTTTGGGACTATTCTCAATAAAATTAATTTGTATTTATACTCATGACCCAAAAATACATCTATTTGAGAAAAATCTTTAATTTCCAGAGGGCAGAGGGCAACAACGGTGCAATGGCTGAAGTTGGAGTGTCTCAAGCTGTATTGGTGGAGCCGAGGGGCGACAATGGCCGCAAGCTCCCGCAATACATTGCAGCTTTATCAGGTATGTAGAAAAGAAACTGCTTGAATATATCAACTTACATATTATTTTTTGAAGTGAAACTTCTTTATGTGTGTTGGGAGTAAAATTTTAAGGTCGCGTCATGGGAATACCGTCACGTCACGGAGTAAGGCGACAATTTTGGTATTTGTGGCGATAATATTGTATGTGTGCTCGGCATACACACTCAAAAATGCACGAAATAATTTAAAAATATAATTCTATTTCTAATAGAATAGGGTGTAATGAGTATTTTAACAGTGGCGTGCCTAGGGTATAAGGACTGGGCAAGCCCAAATTTTTCAGTGTTTGATGGGTACCCTTTTCATGAATAAGATACCTACCTAGGTATACTGTGTAATTATGTTCTTTATAAAACTTAAAAAAAAACGTGAACATACATACCGAATCAAATCTTTTAAATTTTCACGCGCGCCCTCAAACAGTTGAGTCAAACGTTTATCATTAAAATCGATAAATTATATAAAACTGTATGACATTATATTATTAATAAAATTGTACAGATTATTTATATTCTAATTCAAAACGCCAATCTTTCTGAAGGAAAGATTTTATAACATCGGAATTATAGAAAGTAACTATAGGTGTTTGTTTTAGAATTCAATTAAGTACCTAACAGCTACTTTTCTATGGCAATTATTGATACCTAATACAGAAAGGCGTTCTTGGCCAAATAAATAGGTACTTATACGTATTTCTTAATAATTAATACGTACCTATGAATACGATTTAACGATGAGAAAGCACGCTCCGTGGAAGAACTACTATGTACCTATTTACTAGCAGGAATCGTAACTAACAAAATATGTGCAAGTTTCAACAGCTGGGGAAAGGCTTCTTCTAAGTAATTCTCATTCATGAAATCGTTCGTAAACATTACAATTAAAATTTCGTATAAGTGACTTACTAGTTTCGGTAATGCACAAATCGGGAGTTGGTTTTCATGAAGAAATTAATTGTTTTTCAGTAAAGTTTAATGATTTTACCTTTCCCCCGCTGAGCACAAAGCAAACCACCACAATTTACAACACAATCTGCTGTCGCGACACTTATTTTACCACAAAATTCGAAAAACTTAACCTAAATTACACCGGTATAATTACCCGCTCAAACAAACTATAATTTAACAATAATATTCACGACGTTCGTTCGCGCAATCGTAACTATCTTTACACTGTTAAAAAGCCGGGCCTTTTTTCCCTTAGAAATTGCTATAGAGTTCTATAGCTAGGTATGTATCTACTCCGACGAAATTTCATACGTTAGAAGAGATGAGCGCAAAGCCCGGTAAAAGCCCACGCGTGCAAGCGAGACACCGCACTATTTATAATCCATCGAATTTAGGTTGTAACGTCCAAATAAAAGGTACGACCTTATTCCGATAGCAAGAAGGATGAAATTAAAAGTTTACTCGAATTCGTCATTGTTTTATGCTAGGCGTATTATACATATTATATTATATTGTAGGTGAGTTTTCATTGAATTCGGAGTTGCTCATTGCGCGCGAATATTCAAACGTGAATATAGGTATTTTCCTGTCTCTTAGCGAATTTCTAAGGCAAGCCGGGCTTTTCGGCTTGTATGAACGTACCGCCACTGTATTTTAAATAAGATTTGTAAACTGCTGATGATATTTATCGTATATTACAAAGAGATTAAAACTTGTTCTTCTCTACTTTAAATAATTGCACAATAAAAGCATATTTAATGAAGATTGTGCAACTGAATTTGCTATGCTTTGCTATGTTATTTGTTATTTTGTAAATTAGAAGATGTAAACATATGAAATTCCTATTTCAATGTGTAAATCTGGAGTTTCTTTTTTGTTTCTACGTTAATATATCTCTAGACTTAATAAATCATTGCCAAAATGAATCTTTGTTTCATAAAAATTATTACTTAAAATATCCCGACATAAATAACAGCTCTTTACTTAGTCTTATTAACATCTAAATAGGTATGAATCACACTATAATTATATCGACTTTGTGAGAACAATGGTAATTTCACGTAATTTTTCAAATATTCGTGTTACTTGTCGTATAACCTTGGCATAACAGAATTAATTTATGGCAGCTTGCTGTGCTTTGTGGTGTTTTTAAAATTACAAAGACAATAGATGAAAGAATGATGATTCTTTAACATTTTTTTGTTTTCTTTTCAAAAAAATATTCAGTATAATTTTTTAGCATATTACAGAAATATTCAATCCCATGTTAGTTTAAGATACCTTATAGATTCTCTTGTATACGCTGCTCTTGTGTACACGATTCAATATGTGTTCTAAAACTTACACCACAGCCCAATTTGAAAATACCCTCATATTTTTTTATATTTTATTCAAATTATGATTATTCGTTTCCAGCCACGCTCGGTGCCTTGGCCGCCGGTTCTATGCTGGGCTGGTCATCACCAGTCATTTTGAAGATTACCCAAGGCAACAGCACCGATTACAATTTCAGTGTATCCGAATCCCAAGGCGATTGGGTCTCGTCACTGATCAATCTCGGAGCTGCAGCTGTGTGCTTTCCGATCGGACTTATCATGGACATTTTAGGAAGAAAGAAGACCATGTTGTTTCTAACTTTGCCGTTCACTTTGGGCTGGTTGTTGATTACCTTCGCGTCCAATGTCGGCATGTTGATGGCCGGGAGATTCATCACGGGTATAGCTGGAGGGGCGTTTTGTGTCACAGCCCCAGCCTATACAAGTGAAATTGCCCAGGATTCTATTAGAGGCACGTTGGGAAGCTACTTCCAATTGATGATCACTGTCGGTATATTATTCGCGTACGCGGTTGGAAGTTACACTAGTGTGTTCGTTTTCAATATTCTCTGTACGTTGATACCGATCGTGTTCGCGATTATTTTCTTTTTCATGCCAGAAAGCCCTAACTTCTTGGTCGTTAAGGGCAGGCATGGTGAAGCAAGGGAAGCGCTGATCAGATTGCGCGGAAGGAACTACGATGTGGACACTGAATTGAGCAATCTGCAAACAAAGGCCGAAGATGCCAAAAGCAACCCAGTTTCCTTCCTTTCGGCGATTACTAAGAAGACCGCGTTGAAAGCTGTGCTCATTTGCTACGCTCTTATGTTGTTCCAACAACTGTCGGGTATCAATGCGGTTATCTTCAACACGTCGAAAATCTTTACGAGTGCCGGAGCGGCTATCGAACCAGCCATTGCTACGATTATCATTGGTGTCATTCAAGTATTGGCGACCTTTGTATCCAGTTTAGTCGTCGACAAATTGGGCAGACGTATTCTTCTTTTGTTCTCCGCTTTAGTTATGTGCATATGTTCAACAGCTCTCGGAGTATATTTCTTCCTGCAAGACACTCACGGTTCATCATCTTCAATAGTGGAAGCCTTGTCGTGGCTGCCTCTATTGTCATTGTCACTTTTCATTATCGCGTTCTCACTTGGTTTCGGGCCTATTCCTTGGATGATGGCCGGTGAACTGTGTTTGATCGACATCAAAGCTTTCGTCGGTTCGACAGCAGGAACCTTTAACTGGTTGCTCAGTTTCACAGTGACCAGCACGTTCAACTCTCTAAACAACGCAATTGGCTCCGGACAGGTGTTCTGGCTCTTCGCCGGCATCATGGTCATTGGCTTCATCTTCATCTTCTTCATTGTGCCAGAAACGAAAGGAAAGAGTGTCGACGAAATACAAATCATGCTAGGCGCTGAGCCTCAATCGATTGCTCCTATGGACGAAAAGAAATAAATCAAGCGAAAAGACTGATAAAGTATTTTTCTACAAAATGGCGGGTAGTTCGAAATTGGCTATTTTTAGACGTCTTTGGTAACACAGGTGTGCTTCGTAAGTTACGGTTTAACTGCTCCATTACCAAAGATTCCCTCGTTTCGATTTGTTATTTCGTCGACACGTTAGCTTTAAGTTATAGCTCTGTGAACTAGTTTTAAATTATTTTTATTTATCATAGTCGTAGTGAAACTGAGTTGCTGCTGTTGAACCGAAAAGTATCTGTATATTAGTGAATTTAAAAATATTTATTAACGAATGAGGATAATTAAATTTCAATTATGATTGAAGTTTTTTAATTCACATGAGTTTGATATTAACTATTTAAGATTATTTTTAGTCAATTAGTTTAAAAATTGATGCAGCTAAACGTTTCGTCATATCAAATGGATGTAAATATTTTTATTTATTAACGAATAGTCTTAAAAAGTTTCGATTCATATTTTATCTGTTTAACGTAAAATATGAAACGGTACTTTTATACGAATAGTAACATTATTCAGTTAACATTGCCATACTTATACTAACATATTTTATATAGAGAATATTGAACATATTGCCATATTTATTAAATGTTTTGTATACAATTTTGGCTGTTTTTTAATTTAGTACTAAATGTTAATCGTAGTAAGTGGAAATGATTGTTTTAAAAGGTCGCGTACCAAAAGTAAATGTACACTTGTTAAATGCATAGATAAAATTGTATTTATAATGTTTATCTCATACGAAATTCGAACGGTGCATTTAATAAAAATTGTTTCTTGATTCTGTCGTTTTATTCATCACCATTAATTTATATTACTTATGTACCCACCCTTAGACTATTATCTCTGTATTGAGAACTGGATACAAAAACATTTGGTATGTTAAGTATATATATTTCCATGGGTATGTTCCTTAAATAGAAACAACATGCTACTACAACTACAAAAAAATACAAACCAACCTATTAAGTTTTCTGAAGGATAATAACACTGTGATCTCCAGGAAGTGATTGTCTAGCTTTTTTTTTACTCAGATACATTTTTAAAATGGTACTACCATATAAATCTAAATAACAAGGCACTAGAAGTGTTCTTCTTCTTCTTCTTTTTCTTCTTATCAGCCGTGGGACGTCCACTGCTGGACAAAGGCCTCCCTCAAGGATTTCCAGTACGACCGGTCACCGGCGGCCTGCATCCAGCGGCTCCCTGCCACTCGGACCAGGTCGTGGAAGTGTTATAATGTCATAATTAGTATGAAAACCACTGTCGCTAAAACCCACACATTAAACCGATAACTAGACAGTTCACACAAGTAAACTATGCCTTTTATTGCACAGCTTCATTTTAATGAAATCTAAATTAAATAATAAATTTCGCATTTTAATATGTACCCTAACTCACGACTTTACGGTTTATTTTAGTATAACATCCCTAGTGAGATGTTTTGTTTCCTTTTGCTTAGAAACTTCAAATACGAAAAAATTCGGCTATTCGACAACAGAGGGCGTTAATTTTTGATAGATTTAACTTGGAATCTCAACGCATAGAAATAAGGTTGGAATTTCATTAACGTCATTCAATGTTCATTCAACGCTTTAGTGATGTAAGACATCACCAGCCTTGTTATCGATAGTTAAGTGATAGTTAACAAATAATAAATATATATGTAGTTGTTGATTTTAATACAGTGGTAGGCTCGTGAGCCCACGGCAGACTGTTCACTGTAGATATATACCTAAGAAATAAAAATATGTTATATGTACTTAAATATTTATTTATCTATATATATACAAATGATAAAACAGTGTCTGTGCATTGTATAATATATTTAAAAAAAATGGAGGGGGTTTAGAAACTGAGAGTATAAATTTGAAAATCTTGAACACCTGATGCAGAACCGCGCCAGACCACCAAAACTATAAGAGTTATAACAATAATTGTGCCATAACAAAAATCGAAAGTATAAAGATCTGAAATGTAGGTACTGCGAGCCCTTTTACACTATAACATAGGAAAGACAACAGAAGACTCACAAACTTTCGCATATTTTATAATATTAGTACCTAGTATGTCCCGAATACACATAGGTACAACAAAAAATTCAAAATCAATTACTTAGATAGTGAGAGTAAGAGAGTGTTGCTGGAGTACGGCGCGAAGAGATAGAACAAGAGCACAACGAAAGTAGTTTATAAAGAGATTTAAAAGTTATTATGCTATGTTTTTTTGTATTTTTTTATGTATGTACAATTTGTTAATTTAATATTAACAAATTTTTTTTCCCAGTCGCGGATATCCATTTGTCCTTAATGTCAGGACATTGTGGAAATCTACAAAGAATATATTTAATACTAGAGGCCCGCCCCGGCTTCGCCCGAGGTACATAATATTATTTCGCAATTAAAGGTAGCCTATGTCCTTTCTCGGGTATCAAAACATCTCCATACCAAATTTAATGAAAATTGGTTCAGTAGTTTAGGCGTGATTGAGTAACAGACAGACAGACAGAGTTACTTTCGCTTTTATAATAGGTATTAGTATGGATAAAAAAAAATAGTTTTGTCAACCTAAACGAAGAATGTCCTTTACATTATACAATAATGCCATAGCAGGTAATGCAAAACACAAAGTACGTATGTAGTTATGTACTTTTATATTTATAAACAAAACGACTGTTATTCTTAACATGACTGTATGAACATAATACTTTATGTAAACAAAGATTCCTTTATTACTTAATATGTATAACTAGCCTGCATTGTGCATTATTAATAACAAGCACATAATATTATTATTATGAAAGGCGAATAACCTCGCAATTGAAATGGAATTAGACCATTTTATAGTAATGTACACAGGTAACGTATCAGTTGAATACTTATTAGCTCGATTAGCTACTTATATACGTTGATTAGCCTAATATTGTGGTGCAATAATTGATAAAAGTAATAAAACGATAGTGTTAGGTAGGTCCACACTCCACTATCAAGTTTAATCTCATTAATAAAGTTAATGGCTTATTTAAAAAAAAATGCTGTTTTTATTAGATATGTTATTATTTATGAGATTTCAATTTATAATAGGTTCTTATTATTTAAAGCAGATATTATATACAATCATGGCAGGAAATATTGCCCACGAAATATTATACAAACATCTTGTGTCTTTATTTATTATGCGGTTTTTATAGACAAGAAACAATACCTTGTTGCAAAGCCTAGGTCTTAGATCATTAAGTAAGCCTAGGTTCATAAATAAATATAAACTACATGAGCAACATACTATACTATAAATACCAGTTTTGTTGTAAATAAGACAATAAATAATAAAGTAATTGCTATGCACATGCTTTATTGAGTATAATTCAAGGATTGATACATTGTGTAATCTTAATTGCAGTTTACAATATAAACTTATATTACAATGGTAAAGTTCATGCACTTTGCAACAATATAAAAATATCATTACAATAAAAACAACATCCACCTATCGTACATTAGAATCTTCGGTGGTTAATTATCATAACATTATTAGATTTAATAACAATAATTCTTAATTTGTGACAAAAATATACATCAGTACTGTTTAGTACGTATTTACAATGGCTACCAAATAACTTAAAAGCTAACTTTAAATTACAGAGCCTATAATAAATTAAGAGTAGAGTTGCCACCAATTTTTGAGTATGCGCTTCTGTACACATTACAACAAAATAAAGAGTTCATGAAAGCATTTAAGGACGTCGAACTATGAGTTCTATATAAGCCAGACGAAACCTCCTCAAAATTAGCTTCCCCTATAAATTGCTGCAAATCACTCTTTGGGAATCCCTCTTTATAATATTGTTTTATCGTATCATACGCATCCATGATAACAGATATAAATAAACTGAGTACAACATATATGTACAAACTTATGAACGAATACAAATATACACGGCTAAACCACCACAACATTGGTGATTTTTTCGACATTATAGAGAATGTAGCGAACATATCATCACCATTTATTAATGAGAATAAACATTCGGATGTAGTTGCTAGTGATCTGAATTTCATGTGATATGGCCCTAATATTAACCAGCCACAGAACATAAAACCAGCGTACAACAATAGAGCGCAGCATGAAAATCTGAATATTTTCGGAGCTGCCTTTTTGAGTGTCAGTATAACCACATTGTATGTTTTGAAGAAACCTAAATATCTCAACACTCCGAACCAAACCAGTAAATTACCTGTCCCTAAGAATAGTGAACAAACATTCCATTGATCGTTAGTGAACTGATTTCTCTCTATTTGCTCCTTTATAGCTGAGCCCATGATGATAAGGATGTCATTAACAATGATCATAATGTACCATATATTCAAGAACTCCAATCGACCATCTAAACTTAGCTGCTTATTGTATGTGCGTAAGAAAAACTGTACAGTTAATTCTTTCAAAAGCTGCGCCCTGTAAATCGCTCGACTGCATAACAGAAGTGACGCGCTACAGATGAGTATGACAAAAATATTCAAAATACTTCGTAGTATCTGGTCAATTTGGTTGTCTGTGATGTACGCTTGATCACCTTTGCATATTAGCTTGAACGGTTCAGCCTCTAGGGCCAATGACATTTGCCCATCATGATCCACATTGTCAAATACGATCGCTACATCGAACCGGTAGCAATCTGGCGGAGTGATGGGCCCTGCGGCACGAAAATTGATTGTTTTTATAGAAAACATCAGCTCCGCTCGCACTAACGCTGCAAAGTTAATATCAAGTCCAGCTGCTTCTATATGTTGTTTAGACATAAATAACTCCCCTTCAGGTTTAGTAAAATTTATACAATTTGAAACGATTTCCGAATTGAACTCGTAACTTTCATTGAAACCGTTTATAATGCCCTTTTTATAGTTGTACACACAGAACACAGGGTCAGTCATATTGTTATCTTCGTTATCGTACGAATAAGGGCCAATGGCATTCGATAAATTAGCATAACCATTGACTGCATAGTCCAATGTATTATAAAATTCATCTAATTTGTATACAGCTAGTGGCCCAGCTCCAGGCGGATAAGCATTAATTTCGCGAGTTGAATCCCATCCAAGCAAAAACAGGTGTGAGAAAGTTATACGATTATCCCAAGTATAATTTACGTGATTATATCTGTTATGGGCAAATAAACATAATTGGAGAGTTACCAACACTATTTTGATCACTTGTACGACGAATTTGTAAGGGAATTTACGTTTCGCTCGCCATTTCTCTATAGGATTCATGAAGAAAAATTGCAATTTACGCCTCATTTTTTCTTCTAGCTGGTGAATTTCTGCGGAAGTTGAAACTGACCGTGAAGCTAAACCTTCGTTGTTGCTACGGGCATTTGTAGCCGGCCTTGGAATTTTAAACTCTTCTTCTACGTCTGAAGACGTGTTATCCTCCGTAGAAACTATTGTCTCCATTGTGTAATCTGAAACATAAACAATGATCAGATGATTTCCAAACATCTGATTTATCCATTGTTTTTATTCGGTTCAATGATCAATTTGATTTAGTTTTACTTACGTATGTACTTCTTTTAATATTTTATAATATAAGGCCTGGATAATATAAATTTACGTCGTAAACAAGAGAAGAAACTAGACACTTAAGTTTCTACAGGAGAACTCATTGTGCAGAAACGAATGATATGATAATAAATAATTGATACCTAATTCACGAATGACGATTGAGTATTGACAATTATTGACATTTGAGTTTTGACAGACAAAGAAAATAATTGTGACCACAGAATACTTATTGCTCTGAGACAGAATATGATTGTGACTTTATGACCTAGTGTCAATCACAGAGTACGCAATTTGAGTAAATTAACGATTTAGAATACATGTATCAATCCCCGTTTTCCAATTACAGCACTAGAGCGCATTATGCGGCATAATGCTTAACGTTGAATGTTCCAACTACAGCAACGCTTCGCACAATCGAGCACTAAAAAAAGTAATGCGCGTGAATTGATGCGTGCAATCGAATTTATCGTTAGTAATTATTAATTGTTGGAAAAAATTTAAAGCTTTCGTTTCATTGTAGTTTTTTCGAAATAATCAAAGTTAATTCAAATTGGGTTAAAAAAATAAATATAAGTATGGATGAAGGTACAAACATTGAAAAAAATGTTAATGAAATAATCAAAATCCAAATTACTTAAAATAACCGTAAATATTTTTCAACCAATTATTATGTATACCACTTAGAGTATAGATAGTATCTATAGAGTGCGAACAACCAAGTGGGAACAGTAGGCACAGGTGGGAACAACACGACGTTCCCGCCGCGCGCGCTCGTAGTCGTGGTTGAGTGCTGACGAAGTGCGTTGCTCTGGATTTTTATTCATATCTAGGAATAAACATGGTGAAATGTGCAGTTATATCTTGCAAAAACGATACTAGAAAATACACAAAATTGAAATCCAGTATCACATTTCATCTGTAAGTCGATTGTTATACTTATTTTTATGAAAATAAATCTAGCATCGCGGGGGTGAAGGGGAGGTGGGAGGCGGACACGCGCAGGCTCGCTCGCGCACCTCACTGCCGCCACGTGATCGTAGTGATGTGACTTGACCAACGCTGTACTCGATATAAAGTTTACTAGAAGAACAGCTATATTTTAACAAATTATTTATTTAACTTTAAAATTAAAACTCTTTTAAAAATGTATTATAAATAAATTTGTGGTGTGTTTTGTATGATAGACATTCTAATATTATGAATGCAAATGTATTATAGTGTAAATGTAAAGTATGCTGTATGTAATGTTACGATATATTTTCTGAACCGCTAAATTGATTTTGAACATTTTATAGTAGAATGGATAAAATTAAATAAAAAAATTATTTATATGATTTATTATATTATCATTTTAAATTACCAATTATTTCTTATTTTTATTTAACATTTTTAAAACATTATTATTATTGTTTCATTTATTATTAAAGAAATAGCACCAAACCCGAATTTTTATTTTATTAACTTTAATATCGAACTCGTTTTTCTGATATTCATAAACATATTTTTTTTAAGTACCTACTTAAAATTAATATAAGAAATATTCAAATGGAATAAACACTTTATTCTCTTGGCAAACAAATTTAAAATGACATATTTATACTTTATTCATACATTTCTCCTTAAATAACATATTGAACATAAAATTTACAAAAGATACATATTTATTTACATAACTTATCGATAGCTCGGCACGCAATTGATACCTACCCATCCCTATTTGTCACACACACATCTATATATTATCTATAGCTCATCTGCCTACGATGCGCACTGAGGAATTTGTGCAATACACTCGCTCTATACTACTGTAATATTATATACTCTAAGGTATACCACTTTATTTACACATTAATGAGGTTATTGCTTACCAATTGCTAACAGTAATTGCTAACTGAATATTTTTTTTTCAACACTGAACTTAGCGCAATCTACTGGTGCGTTTCACGTTCCAATTAAGCATCAGCATAATTCGGCATTGTGCGGCACTGAGTCGCATTATGCTCTGTAATTGGAAAACGGGGAATGACATTCACACAATGTGATGATATTTGACTCAATCAATTACACAAAACACAGCTATGAAGCTGATGGAGTAATTTTAAATTATAAAAATCTTCTAAATAGATAGAATAAATATTATTTGCTATAGTCTGTTTTGTCTTTGTTATCATGTCATATCTCATTGTGTCAAAGCTGTCACGTCAAAAGTGCAACTTGCAAGCATCACAAATCACATCAATTTTTTTCTATTATAAATTTTGCGATTTATGAATATAATCAAGTAATATTGTTAATAATTAATAGGTGATATTAGTAATATAAATAAACATACTGAATATGGCTCTAACGGCGGAACAGCTTGTCAATGACGAAAGGTAGGATAGTGTTTGCAATTTTCAAGGGAAAGTTTTCCAAATGAATATTTCTAATAGATTAAAATTTTAATCAGGTGATAATTCTCGGCTTTAATTTACAGGTTTCGCGGCGATAATCCCATACAGTTTTTGTTATATTTACCGTTTGGTTTACTTTTATTGCTGATAAGGATAGTATTAGCAGTGATTCTGTGGATTGCCTCTTTCATACTGCCTGATAAATCGGCTGCAAGGCAGTTGATATCAACATTAGCGTGCTTGACTTTTGGTAAGTTTATATTCTATTCATTATAATTCATTGCAAATACAATTTTGTAACTATAAATCACCAATCTAAAACAATGGATGTGAAATTTGAGTGTACTACAGCTTACCTTGTTGCTCAATAACATATTGTAATACTGAAACCATTTAGTTAAGATTTAGCATTCAGATAGATGACTACATGGAATCACATTCATATATGAATCATTTTTTGCATGCTTTGCAGACTAAATTGAATTTTAGTTTTATAAAGCGTTTGCATGTCATGTGAGGAAAATGAACATGTTTATTGGTGAGGAAAATGAGGAATATTCATAATTTGTAACCTGAATCAACTGTATAATATGAAATGTCTGACTATAAATACATCAATCTAGTATAAAACACCTGTTACTACTTAATGTTTAAAGACTTGTAAGGTGTTTGGAAAGTGACGCTTACACCTATTATCAAATTTAGTTAATTTGGCCTTATCTTTAGTTAAAAAAAGAGTGTGTGTGCTGAGCACACCTGTCAAAAGTGAAACTTCTTTGGCAAGTTTCAATGGTACTAAAATTGTTGCCCTACTCCATGCCGTGACGGGATTCGGGGACCCGACCTTGAAATTTTACTCTCATTGCACCTAAAGAAGTTTCACTTCAAAGTAATAAAAATAATTTTAGTTATTTTTAGAAGTGTCTACACACCAATAACTTTAGTTATTTTTAGAAGTGTCTATACAGTGTCTACCTATCTTAATAAATAAATATCACTTGCCATTTGTATGTCACACAATTTTTGAATGGCTTATACAGAAAAATAAATTAGTAATAGGCATTTTTTTAACACTTTAGTATGTGATACAAAGTTCACTGGGTCATTTAGTAGCAAAATAAAAACAAAATTGGACATTATCAAAATGTATTTGATAACAAATCACAATCAATCATCCATATCTGGTATTATAACAATTTTAATTGTGAAGGTAACAAAAACATTCGAATATAAATAGTTTTTTTTATGGTACTGAATAAATTACATAAAATAGATCATTATGAAGATTTTTCATACAATTTATTGGTCTTATGGTTAGGCGAAATTGTGTTTCATCCAATGGATTGTCCTTGACTCAAATTTTTTGTTACACACTTTGGAAACAAAAAGATGTGTAGCAATTTTTTCACAAATTTTGATGTATTACAGTATAATTGAATATAACTAAATATCTATAATATGTAACTGCATAAATAATAATTAAAGTACACACCGGGAATCAAACCCAGGACCCGTCAGTTCTAAACTCACATGTTAACCACTGTATTTTTCTGTATGGATAAGTAGCTTATCAGCCTTCTGTGTCCTGCCAAACTGTGACATTTTTTTGTTAGTCACCACTGGGAATCGAACCCCTTAGGACCCCTTGGTTTCACATTCACGCGTTAAACATTATAACAAGGAGGTGGTTTTATTTCTTGCAGGTGTCCAAATAAAGGTGACAGGCAGTAGAGATCCCAAATGCAGTGTTCTCGTCGCAAACTATGTGTCGTGTTTAGACTCGTTGGCGGCGTCTCACGCGCTTGGCAGTATCACTGTGAGTGCTTTCTCCTTTTGGTCTATATTGTTCAACTACCTGTGCCCTGCGGTTTTACCCGCAGTGCTCCGCTCCTGTTGGTCTTAGCGAGATGATATATATAGCCTTATAGCCTTCCTCGATAAATGGGCTATCTAACACTGAAAGAATTTTTAAATCGGACCAGTAGTTCCTGAGATTAGCGTGTTCAAACAAACAAACTCTTCAGCTTTATAATATTAAGTATAAGTATAGATAAAACTTCAGTGTAAAGTCAATGAACTGAATAATTTTAATTTTCTAGTAATTTCTTGTGTCTGATTTAAATGCTTAAAGGGTGTCTCGATGACTGGTAAAATTGTAAACATGTATTACGCAATCAATATTTTTGATTTTATGGGAGTATATTAATACACTGACTGTTAATATGTTTAAATGTACCTACCTAATTAAAAATAGTAACAAAAAATTTATATATTGTGTATTTTTTTTATTTCAGTTAAGAAAATGGAAGGTGCCGCCATTTTTTGCCTCAACCTTAGGAATAAAGAATACATCACAGTTTGCTAGAAAGTAAGTTAATCTTACAATAAATTTATTAAACAATAAGAGAGATACTTCAGAAAAACAATGTGCTTTTACAACTTTTATTGAAAAAAAAAGCATTATTTAATTTCTGAAATCTGAATAGAAATATAAAGATAATTAACTGAAACATAGTTTTCAACTGTTTTGCTAATCAGTCAATAATTTATGACTATACTAGTATACTTAGTTTGGGACTCACTGTCGTACATTAATTGTAAAACATAATAATAATAATAATAAGGGCGTAGGGATGTGACGACCCCATCGCCCACGGTTGGAATATCTATTGTCTACGTGACAATAGATATTCCACCCGTGCAATCAGTCAACCCGCAGGACACCTTGTGGCGGGGTGTCGGGGAGTAGCGACCCCGCGGGAACCGAGTGCTCCCGGGGGAGGCCCCTGTCTTCATCTCCGGCTTGCCTTCACCGGCCGGTCGGAGTGAAGCCTGACGAGGACAGGACCCCCACCTCTGGCTTGCCTTAACCGGCCGGCCAGAGTGGAGTCGCGAGAGCTTTTAGCTCGAAGGGTGGATGCGAAGCGTAAGTGGCGAGTGGGCACGTGATGCTGGACCCTCAGGGAGCGCGTGATCGTAGTTTAAAGTCCAGGGACGCCTCTCCACCCTTAGCTGCTCACAATATGTTGCCCCCTTGTCGCACTATTGCAGCGACTTATTTCGGGGGCCCATACAGTGAGAGGGCGAGTCACCACCTGCCAACATATTTTTACTTTCTTTTAGTAGAAAGGCAGGTGCCATAGTTTCCCATAGTCCCCAGTACCAGTCCATTTAGCATCCCAATCCATAGCCCAATTATTAAATTTCCATACCCTGCAATAGTCCTACATCGGCCGCGGACTGCCTAGGGCTGTATCTCTATAGTGCAGTCATGGGCAGGCTGCGGCTGGTGTCCCACAACACATTAAAATTCTCGAAAGGGCCTCTGCGTGTTGGATCCGTGTCCCCACGTAAGCCTTCCAAAGATCCGGGTACCGTCCTTCTGGTGGTACCCGAGTATTATGGAGAAGAGAAACATAATAATAATAATAAATACACTTTATTTAGCACCAAATAAAAACAGACAATATAACAAAAGAAAAAAAAGACAATATAATATATAGCCAAAAAGGCGGCCTTATCGCTACTGAGCGATTTCTACCAGGCAACCTATGGGTAGGATTTTGAATTAAAAAGGGGAAAAACAATAGGTGGTGCAGTAATGAAAAATTTAATTATAATACATTTAAACCAAATAACTACTTATATTATAAATATATACATAATGAATATGATTTAAAAAAAATACATATATAATTTATATATATTTATATATAAATACCAATATACTAATAATACATATATTTACAAAATAAATAAATAAATAAATAAAAATAAACAAATACAGTGAAAATACTAACTATTTATCTGCGAGGAGAAATGATTGAAAATTAAATTTTTAAATATATTTAGCGATTT
>CAJQZN010030176.1:0-11578 GCA_907164685.1 Colias eurytheme | reverse complement strand
CCTATGCTAACCTTTGTAAAAATATTGGAGTGAAGTGAATTTGGAAACGTTTAAAGCATTATATTACGATTACATAAAAATATTGAAAAACAAATTTACTTTGATTAGGTTTGACTGCGCTGACTGTACCAAATTCAAGTTGTTGGTATTCGTTCGTACATTAAATTAAATTATTTAAAAAGTGGTATCCGTTCGGAATAGAAGAAAATATGAATTGAAACAAATACCAGTGGTATTAGTTTTTGGTATTAGAATGGAATAAATCATCTCAGGAACTTCTTGTCCAATTTGAAAATTTTTTTCGGTATGAGATAGCCCAATTATCGAGGAAGGCTATCTCGCTAAGACCAACAGGACTGGAGCAATGCGGCTTAAACAACGGAACACAGCGAGTTGTTTATGAAAAGAAGTAGATAATAATTAACATTTATAACAACATAAGTTTACCTGTATGTGATCTGACATGTAGCTTCAAATAATAACTCAACGAAAACTGCTTTTGGCACGCAAAACATTTGTAAATTTTCTGTAAATTCATTAGCTCCTGTTTTTTCTCACTATCACACGATTCATTGCTCACATTCTTATCGTTAGGATCGAACTTACTTTCCTTTTCTGTTTCATTATTATTTGTAAATTCTGATGCCTTTTCGTTACCTATATACCCGTCTTCTGGCTTGATTTCCGGATCTAAATTCTTCTCTTTTTTCAGCTTCTTCAATTTCTTTTGTTCCTTTTTCAGTTTTTTCTTCTTCAACTGGTTTTTTATCCTCAAATCGTAGCTTGTTATTCTATCTTTGTGTGTCGAGACGTGGGCATCTAATTCTCTTAGTGTAGAATAACGTATATTACACACAGCACAGCCGTAAAACGGAAAACCATCTTCCGTTATCTTTTCCGAGACAAAACCGTTCTTCTTTTCCTTTTTCACTTTTACTTTACTTATCTCTGGCTTGATATCAACGCTTGTGTCTGTGTTTTGTTCTGGCCATTTTGTCACATTATTTGATTGGTTAGTTTCATTACTATTTGGTATATTTGAACTTTCTTTAGTATGAAGATAAGGGTTTAATTGTTCTGCTTTTATTGCTTGTGGATATTGACCATTTCCAGATGTATACTGACTATAATTATAATTTGTATATGAATAAGAACCCAGTGGATCTAAATCTGATATTACTGGTTCAACCATGTTTCCTAAAATGGTAAAATATAGTTTTATTAGCCAACTTGTTCAACTAATTAGAAGTCATCTACAATCGTAAATGTTGTTGTTAAAATGTAATCAAAATATTTATTTACCGTTTGTACTTTTGCAATGTTTACAAAACTTTTGTATAAATCGAAAATAATAAAGTTTTTATCATATAAAGAATAGGTATCCGCCATACGGTGCGTATCAT
The DNA here is from genome assembly GCA_907164685.1 of Colias eurytheme. Taxonomy (NCBI): domain Eukaryota; kingdom Metazoa; phylum Arthropoda; class Insecta; order Lepidoptera; family Pieridae; genus Colias; species Colias eurytheme. The sequence continues at coordinate 10,175 of CAJQZN010030176.1, read as the reverse complement.
GAAAAATAATCGATACGTTGTACAACAAGGAAAAAACGCGACAAAAACTCGTCAGACGTCAAAAAAAAACTTTGAAACTTAATTGTTCAAACGTAAAAAACACTCGATATTCTTACACTTGCACACCTAAAACAATTACTATACACTCGAGAATACATTTTAAAAAACTACAAATGTATTTAATATAAATAAAGTGATTTTAATAAGCATTTTAAATATCGAATTATGATAATAATTCACATTTTTTACTTCGCGTGACTGAACTTTGACGAACGTCAAATGTCAAACTGACATATATAAAAATTGTGTGCAATGTTGCTAGTACAAAGAAGCGTAAATAATATTTTAAACTGAAACCACCTTGGAAACCACAGTTCAATCTCAATCTCAAACTCAAAAATTTTATTCATTCAATTTGTTATGAGACACTATGAGATTTCTTTTAGAAGCACGTTTAGCAGGCAGTTTATAAAATTACTCGATAAATACGAGTAATATTTACAATTTCTAAGGGTATAATTTTATCCAGCATCCGAATTTTTCCATTTTGCAAATGATAGGAATTAAATATGATTTATATACTTAGAACATCTGTATCGTGCAGCTCTTAATTTACCACAGGTCATAAATAAAACAAAATTTACAAAAATGTGTAATTGCACGCCTCATAAGCGAAGCGTTGAGGTGGGTACTACTTACGAAGTAACTATTCTCTAATCTGTGGTACTACTGTCACTTCGCGCAAAACATCTGATTTTTCCACAGATTTTTCAAACTTAAAATGTCTTTATGTATCATACATTGCACTTGTAAGATAATACATACACACACATATTAAGAAAAAACACTATTTTTAACATTCATGATTTTTTTGATGTCTTTTTTGTTATTTAAACTAGTTAAAAAACAGTTTAAAAAAGTTCTGTCTTGGACATAGAAATCTAAATAACAAGACACTAGAAGTCGTAAGCGTGCGTGACCTTGTCGCCACTCAGGTGATTTGCACATCACCAGTGCATTCGTCACTGTTCAGTTGCTCTGGAGACGTATAAGTGTATACATGGTGTGTTTCAGCAATTCCCATTGCGGAAATTCTTCCACAAGTTGTAATTATACTTATAAAGGAATAATATTTCATCGGAAAATATTTTTTTTTAGAAATAATGCCGTTTTTCCTTAAAATTATAGAATACTAGCGGTCCGCCCCGGCTTCGCCCGTGGTACATATGAAAAATAGATGTTGGCCGATTCTCAGACTTACCCGATATGCACAGAAAATTTCATGAGAATCGGTCCACCCGTTTCGGAGGAGTATGCAGACTAACATTGTGACACGAGAATTTTATATATAAGATTTACAAGTATTACGAGTGTCACCATAGTAATCGAAATAACAATGAATGACACAGTCGACCATTCTTATTATCACGTTTGTTCGTATTGGAGCAAAAAGTCTCATATACTTAGGGATGTTATTCTAAAATAAACCGTAAATTCGTGCGTTAGGATACATATTCAAAAGCTTAATTTAATAGATAAGTTAGTTTTCACTAAAATCAAGCTGTCCAATAAAAGGCATAGTTTACTTGTGTGTACTGTTTAGCTTTCGGTTTGAATGTGTTGATTTTGGCGACAGCGGTTCTCATACGAATTATGACATCATAGCACTTCTATGTGTCTTGTTATTTAGATTTCTATGGTCTTGGACGTCCGTGTGTCTGTATGTGCGGAGGCACGATAGCGACCGAAATACTTTACTAATCGAGTCTTTTTTTTCTCTTACGCTTGAGTATGCTCAGGAATAGAACCCTTTCATTTTTCAGGGTCTGATTCGATGTGGTTTAATTGTTATTAAATAAACAAAAATAATAATTAATAAATAATTATTAAAAAAAAATTATGAGGCGTGCACTTTTGGATTTTCCAAACTATTTTAAAATTATTTTCATACAGTTACCGTTTACTAATATTTCGTCACTATTTCTGTAATTATTCGTGTATTATTTTCATTTTAGTACACTTTATTGAATTATTATTTTAATTATACATGCAAATTTTCTCAGGTGTAGAAAATATTGTGTAAAAGAATCATAACACACTTCCTAGTTGCTGCAGTAATTATAAGTGAATAATATGTACTTAAAAGTATTTTGCTAATTCGCAGACATCAACTCCTCTTGGTAAATGGTACATAGTGGTTAATATGTTAGAAAAGAAATATGGAGGTCGTGAGTTTGATTCCCAGTGAGAACACAAACTGATACAGTCATGTCGGTAAGTCGTAGCTACTGTGTACCTACCCCATGTAGGTACTTTTCAGCCGACTTGAAAAAAAAGGGAAGATTCTCAATTCGAATGTTTTTATTTGTGTTTGTTACCTTAGAACTTTCAACCGGCTGGACCGATTTTGATGATACTTTTTTTATTTGAAATCTAGTGTCTCGGTTGGACCCATTTAAATTTTATCCAGTTCGCATTTAAAGGCGTTCTCGTTTTTGTTAAAAAATAATAGTTATTTATATCTTCTCTGAATTCGTTTTTTGTTATTTTATAATAGGAAACTTCATCAAAAAGAATATCTATCGTGACTTGTGATTAACATAAATTACTTATAGTTGAGCCAATTTAATAGGCAACATTTGACGTCTATCAATTTTATCTTCATAGGGTGGTAACCTGCTTAAAAACATCGATTAAAGCGAATTAATCGATACGGACTTTAAACATTTATCAATCGAACTTGAAACACATGTCAATAATTTATGATGATTTTTATTCCCAAGTAATCAATGCATTCGATTCTAGATGTCAGATTTCGATTTTTAGAGTAACGTCTCTGGTATTTAAAAAGAAAAAAGGTTTATTGACACAAAATTGTAGCGACGTCAGTTCTTTAAATAAGAAAATGTTTATTATGTTTAGAATGGTTTATCAGTAAAATCAAATCCTAAAATTAGTTGCATCGGTCATTATTATTATAAATATGTAATCGTAATTGAAAAAAGTTAAGCAAATGTGCAGTTCTAACTAAACGAAATATCATGTTATTCTATGTCGTCGTTACTAGGTTACGTTGTTAAATTTTGCTGAACTGTCAAATGTTGCCTAATAAAATGGCTCTACTATAATTCTATCATTTCAAAAGAGTTAGGACCATTGTAAAAATATATAAAAATAGTTCTTATTTGTAATAACAACAAAGTTTATTGTCCATTGCAGAAATTGCTTTACGACGTTTTGACATTGTACGCACGAAGATTATAAACACAGGACGTGTATTGTAAATAAATATTAACTGCTTTGAAATAAGGTCTTATTTTGCACTATCGTCGTTACAGTTACAACATTTTGTATCTATGTGTAAAACACATATTTGACAGCCAGTCAGCCAGTGACGCGGGAAAGCGTACTGTATTCGGTCGCGCGGCGCGTTCTATATTCAAATTCAAAATTCCTTTGTCTGATGTACATGTAGTTTAAAAAAAAGTTTGTTTTGAAGTATAAAAAGTGCAAGTGAATTATAAAGTGGAATGAGAATTTTAAATATGTAAAAAGGAGAAAATATTAATTGTTCGATTGGTTTTTTAATATCAAGGAATGGATGAATGGAAACTGCGCAGAGGTATGTACTACAACTCTTTAACTACCTATACTAATATTAGGGCAACTGATAAGATTTGATACTTTTTTGGAATAATTTTTTCAGATTTTTTTTCTTCGACTTTACCACTACGACAGTAATCTAAAATACATACTAAAATAAACAGTAAGATCACAGTCATTCGTTGCTTTTATAATATTATAAAGTATCGTATTTTAATATCGTATTTAGTATTATTTTACATTTATTTATATTATGAAATGAAACTCATTTTAAACTTTTAAATGTTTGCGGGTTTTATCCTTTTTTTTTATAGTGGGGAAATCTTCCAAAGATACTCACGGCCCCCGGGGAAGGAGCCGTGGGTTATGTCGAATTCTTACCGACTAAAACCCCACTGTGTTCCGTCGAGCCGCTTTAATGATGGGGCCGCGGGTATTTGTTAGAAATTATCCTACTAATATTATAAATGCGAAAGTTTGTGAGGATGTGTGTGTTTGTTACTCTTTCACGCAAATACCACTGAACCGATTACAATGAAATTTAGCACACATATAGAGGGTAACTTGGATTAACACATAGGATATATTTTATTCCGGAAATCCCATGGGAACGGGAACTATGCGAGTTTTTCTTTGAAAACGCGGTCGAAGCCGCGGGCGGAAATCTAGTTTATTATGAAAATACGTAAGAAAATACATTTTCAAAAGCAACAAAATAAACATAAATGTTTAAACAAACCAAAATAATCCCCTTGTTAAATACAAAAACTATAAATAACAAATACAAGGAGTACTTGTAGTTTGTACACATAATCCTAAAACATAGGTATTATAATGATAATTTATATCACTAACGGCTCGCCCGAATGAATATTTTTTACAAAAATAATATTCATAGTGCCATAGTTACTACATATCTCATAATATTTAAGCTGAAGAGTTTGTTTATTTTTTGTTGTTTGTTTGAACGCGCTAATCGCGGGAACTACTCGTCCGATTTGAAAAATTCTTTCGGTGTTAGATAGCTCATTCATCGAGGAAGGCTATATGTCATCACGCTAAGACCAACAGGACCGGAGCACTTCAGGTAAAACCGCGGGGCTTAGCTAGTATTCTATAGGTATGTATATCGTCAAACCTGTTTTATCGACTGGATAATTAAATTTACTTACAAATCATTAATTTTCGACACCAATATTCTATTCAAGGATTTTCGATTATTTCCTACTGAGCGTAAGTACCTATATATGTATATCTATTTATAACCTAATTTAAAGACAATCAAACCCAAGACATTTGACATTTTGTTACATCGTGTTGAAACAATTAACAATAGATTATAATGCGCATTTAAATAAAATGAATTATACTAGCTTTCCACACGCGGCTTCGCCCGCGCTTTCAAAGAAAAACCCGCATAGTTCCCGTTCCTGTGGGATATCCGGGATAAAACCTATCCTATGTGTTAATCCAAGTTACCCACTATATGTGTGCTAAGTTACATTGTAATTGGTTCAGTAGTATTTTACAAACATACACACATACACATTACACATTACACATACATCCATCCTCACAAACTTTCGGATTTATAATATTAGTCAGAAGGAAGAATACGTATCTGAGTATACTCAACCACGTATAACCACAGTATAACTGTTTAATTCAAAGATTTACATATATAATTATTATAAGTATGTATGCTTCTCTACAATCGAGTCTACCATAACTTATGAACTTATAAATACCTAAACAGGTTTTGAATAAGAAGTAATTGTCACAGGAAATAACATATGCTCAATTACACTTAAGTCTTTTGTCTCTAGAATATTGCAATTTAACTTAAAAACTACAGACATTTTAATTTTTTTTTAATCATGACAAAACTATTATCCTGAGTTTTCCTGGAAAAGTCGAGGTACTAGACTAGTCTATCATAAATACATTCATACATTCTACAATGGTATGATATTAATCATTGTCGCTGTCATCCATCCATCCACTTTATGGGTTATTAGATGCTGTAAATAGAGACTAATGCATATAGAATGCAGTACATAATTATATTGATATGAGGTACCGAGTCTCGACATATTACGTTGCTAAGAATTTCTTAGCAACAGTAAGAAACTATTGGTAGTATGAGTGCATCATCTCGAAATCATGATATGAATATGAAGTATGTCATGTTCTTCCTTTGAGCATATTGAAGTGAATTTAAAGTTTCAAAATGATGAGAATTGTGATTTGGGGAATTTAGCTATAAAATTTGAAGAAAACTGAATCTTTCTTTCCATTTCGCAGTAATTTCTAAGTCCTAATGGACTTGTGAAATACGATACGATCCTTGGAGGTTCGTAATCAATAAGAAAACTTCGTCGTTTTGAAAACGTTTTACCAAAAGTTAGTTTGTAGGTAAATCAACTTTAAAGTCCAGATATTGCTTTGAAACCCAATCTTAACATCTAGAACGTCGTAAACTGATGAAAGCTGAACTGAAAAGATTTAGTTACATAAAACCCAATAATCTATAGAGTTGGTCTCTTTCGGATAGATAAGAAGATAGGTAGGAAGAAGTTCACATTTAGAAGCACAATGCACAAGAACGCAGGACCAGAGGGGCTCCCATGATACCTTATAGCAGTAATACTTCCATCGGGCATCGTGTGATAGTGATGGCGCTAGACGACATAATGTTATACATATCTAGTTTTTTTTTTATGTCAGAGCAAGCAAAGGGGCAGGTGGGCCACCTGATGTTAAGTGGTCACCACCGCCCATAAACACTTGTAACACTAGAAGTGTTGCAGGTGTTTTGCCGGCCTTTAATGGACAAATAAGTTCTTTTCTTGAAGGCCCCAATGTCGTAGTTGTTCGGGAACACCGCATACTTGTCATTTTTCCATTATGGAAGTAAAACTACTTTAAAACATCATGTTACACTCCTAGTCTTTAATCCGAGCCCAGGCGGTTGGTCCTGTTTCTGCCATTAGGTCATCGACGTTTGACATTTCACCCTTTTGATAATCATTCATTACTCCTAGTATGAACTATTGCGTGTACTATGTACATTCCGTTACAAATTAATTACATTTTTGCGTGCTTTCTTGAACTTGTAACAGACTAATCTAATCAGTAAAAGTTAAGTATTTAGCAATAAGTGGTCGTTATACACTATCCTACATAATATACTATTTATGGTACCATTTTTAGGAACCATTATACAGCTTACAGGGTTTTATCATAGTATTTTTTATGAATAAAATATGCTATGATAACGATATGAATGTCTTGACGATGATGATGGATAAAAACATAAAAATATAATACTATCCACAAAAAGTAGTTTTAGCTAAAATTTCCTTACTCTTTCCCTAAATACCATCTTTTGATCATATTTGTGCAAGACATGACATTGTTTAAATTAATGATATACTTTTAGCTCTATGCACGTTAGTATACACATTATCCAATTGCATGTTTACAGGTTCTGAAGAGCGATAACGGTCGACAAAATGGCCGCTTCCGGTAATGTCACGTTAGCGCAAGATGGCACCCGACTGCATCCGTATTTAGTGGCGTTGGTGTGAGTACTTATATTTTTACTTACAAATCTTTTTTTAAACACTTACATACTTTCCTCTTAATATTAGTATGGCTTTTTTTGTGGTGTCACTCAATGTTAGCCAGAAGGGCTTCTACATTTTAACGCAGACGCGTGGGTGAACTAAAGGTTCACCCTGATAGCGACATGCGCAAGGGCGTCCCCCCTTGACGGGGATCTCGAACCTCGGCTTGGGCTGTCGCTTGAGTGGAGGAGGCCGGAAGGGCCCTAGTCGGACGGGGAGACAGGCTTCGACCGCTTTGTCTAAAACTTAAAAGATTATACACTAAAGAAGGGAGCTGGCCCTTTTTGTTACCCTTCCCAGTCCTTTCCTTTATCTCCTTCGTCAATCCTTTCTCTATCCCATATCTTTAAAGGCGGCAATGCATTTGTAGAGACTGTAAAGATCTGCTAACGTCCTTACATCTATGCAATTTTTTATGAGAGTTGGTAGGGCTTATCAGGTGACCCAATAGAAAACCTTCCTCGAAAACCACTCTAGATCTATTAAAAAAAAGAGCGAGTGTGCCGAGCACACGTGTCAGAAGTGAAACTTCTTTGGCAAGTTTCAAAGATACCAAAATCGGCGCCTTACTCCATGACGTGACGGTATTGCCAGGACGCGACCTTGAAATTTTACTCTCAACGTTTTCTCTTCAAAAATGCTCTAAAACCCGTCGCAGTTAAAAATATCTACATACCTACAATCTACATACATGGGGACAGAGAGCGGGAAGCGACTTTGTGTATAATATGTAGTGACAGAGATGCGAAATGAAAGTGTATTATTTGTTATGTCACTAGATAGAATTATGTAAGAATATTGGTAATGGGCTTTGGCAATACGTATAAGATGGAAACCCATACATCTTCAGTATGCGCACATAACTTAGGCACATAATATACTTAATTGCATAACATAACGTCGATTCACTTCGCAACCTTACACCAATACTTTTTTATTGGTCTATGCCTCAATTTAACTCAGAGTAGTAGCAGTATACATGAACGCGTTAGGCTGGTTGCAGAGCTTGACCGACCGCGACCGTCAGTGCGTACGTCAGTCGCGCTTGTCATATGTATTGAAATTCATAAAACCGTTCATAGCTAGACCGACCATACGCACGCGTATTGTCATGCGCATATTAGTGTCATAGTCATACAAATGTTGATGCGTATCGTCAGGACCGACGGTACGCACTGTCGGTCGGTCAAGCTCTGCAACCAGCCTTAATATCAGGAACTACTGGTTCGATTTGCAAAAATTGTTTCGGTGGTGCCCATTTATCGAGGAAGGCTACAGGCTATATATTATAATCACGCTAAGACCAACAGGAGCCGTGCAATGGGGGTAAAACGGCGCGGCGGGGCACAGCATTGGGGCACAGCTAGTTTTTAATATGAGTAGGATAGGGTAGGAAGAACAAGAACGTCATTTTAACCTCTTTGTCTCTTATTTGTATAAATATTTTGATTTTTAATGCTGGTACAATAAATAATTAAATAAACATAAAATCTAAATAGAATATGTGTCAGTAATGTGAAATACGAATTAAGTTTTAAAATCAATTTTTCAACATTTTATTTACATATTTGAAAGTTTTTGCGTTTCCTCCTCCTCCTCCTCCGTAATTAATACTTACATTCGTTATATTATTAGATTATGCTTCTTCGAAAATCAAAATGAGATTTTACGATAAAAATTAATATAATATGTATTTCTAAAATAATAGTACTAAAGTAGCGTTTAGCTACTATTATGTATTCTGTGACTAAAGTATAGGTATATATGTGTGTTAAAGCACGCCGATGCACCGATTACTGTCCAGCCTTGAAGCCACTTAATTGACTAGTTAAGGACAGTCCGATTTTACCTTTTATAGTGAGTAAAAACGTGTTTAATTGGATGTACTACATTTGACATTAGTTTTATACCTTGTATATATGTATTATAAAAAATTAATAGTTTATAGTTACGAAATAATATTATAATTTACTTAAATATTTTAATAACTAGCTTTCCGCCCGCGGCTTCGCCCGCGTTTTCAGAGAAATACCCGTTCCCGTAGGATTTCCGGGATAAAACCTATTCTATGTCCTTTCTCGGGTATCAAAATATATCTATACCAAATTTCATGCAAATTAGTTCAGTAGTTCAGGCGTGATTGAGTAACAGACAGACAGAGTTACTTTCGCATTTATAATATTAGTATGGATTCCCTGTTTATTCAAAAAAAAAAATCAGAATTAACTACCTTAACTAGCCTTAACTATAGTCCTTTTCTCCTATGATGGTTCCTGTGACACTTCATCGTGTTCCGAATTACGTATTTTATGTTTAAAAAGCCAAAATAATTTTTGTGCATAATATTTTTATTTTATGGCGGCATTATTACCAAAAATATAAAAATGAAACATCTTAAGCTTATAAAACAAAAACAGTATTGTTTATTTTAATATATAGAAAAATAAAATAAAATAACACAAAAATATAATACCTACACAATTCGTGTACATGAAATGGATCGTTGAAAAATCATAGATTTGGAAAATCATAATAATATAATCGGCGCCCATCTTGTGATCGTTTGTCAATCGCGTCAATCGTCTGTACGAGTCTTGGTACGAGTGTGTCAGCCGTGTATACAAATTGCATTTTTATATTGATAGGTACTTTACGTGTTATTCTGTTATTGTTGACTTTTTGTTGCTGTTGTTTGTTAAGTTTCCTTAGTTAATTGTTGGCGAAATGCCGAAAAAACTAATTTTGGTACTTTATTCAAATCGATTTCATTTCCATATAAAATATTATCGATTATCGGAAACAATTGATACGATTTCAGTAAAGAACATCTCTACACGTGTCAAAAATCGATGTGTCACAGAAATCATCATAGGGCGTATTCAGAAAGAAAGCTTGAAACTTATAAGCGCTTATCGGCGCTTGTCATGTTCATATATTTTCCTG
>CAJQZN010030170.1:0-10519 GCA_907164685.1 Colias eurytheme | reverse complement strand
ATAATATTCCATTAATAGTCAGAAAATAAAATTCATTTATAAATCCAATATTAAAATAATAAAACAATAAAAATACATCAATTTAAATAAAGCCACTCATTTCTCAACAATTTAAATAAGTTGTAAAATCTAACACTGTATAATATATGTTAGATTTTGGGACTAGGAGTAAGCAATAAAATTTAAAATAATCTTTAATTTAATTGAAAAATATAAACACAAATTTAGTGGAAGGATGTTCTGTATTGGTTTTGTACTAGAACTAGATGATGGCGGTTATTGACTTGTAGAAACGGTATATGTGAATTTTATGAAGTCAATGAGGGTGTACCCAAATTTTTATATTTTACTAGTTGCTCGTCCCGGCTCGACTTCGCTCGACTCGACTAGACCCGGGATAAAAACACCATAAAATATAACCTGTGTTCATCAGGGATAATTTAGGATTCTAATATAATGGTGAAAGAATTTTCAAAATCGGTGTTTTTGAGCCTCAAACAAAAATTGTTTTCCTCATTCATTCAACACATCCATCGTAACTAAGATCGTAACTGGTGTACACATGAATTCTATAGTTACAAAACTAAGATAATTATTATTAACATTGACATTGATAGTGGGAAAACATCAGTCGGTGGCCTCTATATTGTGTCTCTGTTTGACTATTTAGTTTGATAATAGTGCAACCGCTTTATCAGTGTGAATTTCATTGCTTTTATGTTAATAAATGTTTATATGATGTTAGAGTGATCTCTGACACGTCTACTTGTAGGTATTGTAAAAGAAAGTGTACATATTAATGTGTACCGGTTTGATGCCAAATCGGTTGCATCTAGTTATCAACAATATCTAGGGATATTTTGTATTGCATCAATTATTTAAAATTCCATGAAGAATTTATTTCCTTTAAATATAGGTAGTCTATATAAAATAAAGTGCGCAATTTCATTGTTCGGCATACAGCATGCGGCCTGCGGGGAGTCCCCGTTGGCGAAATAACAACCAATGAAAGCCGATACGTGTGTTCGGTACAACGTCTGCGGGGATTCCCCGCTTGCTTTTGAGTTTTGATAGATTGTGATATCGACCAATGGAATAAATCCGTCGTTATACTGCTCTCGGGTCGAGAGAAAAATACTTTTTCATTATTCTATTTATATTCGGAGTGCTTGTTTGAATAGAAAGACTGACTCTGCTGTGTGACATACGTTTCAGGAATCTCTCGCAACCCGCTTGCGAGCCCTATCGACTGTGCCATTTTACTCTAGATATACTAGCTGTGCCCCGCGGTTTCACCCGCATTGCTTCGCTCCTGTGGGTCTTATCGTGATGATACATAGCCTATAACCTTCCTCGATAAATGGGCTATCTAACACCGAAGAATTTTTCAAATTGGTCCAGTAGTTCCTGAGATTAGCGCGTTCAAACCAACAAACAAACTCAGATTTATAATATTAGTATCTATAGAATATAGATAATATAGATAGTATAAAGCTATTTAATATTGAGTACCTACTACCTATAGATTGACTTCTTTAAAACGTGTGTAGGTATGTGCATTGTTTTGATCAAACGTGGGTCAGTGCAATCGATTCACTGACCTGTAAATGTTTTCGCCAATTAAGTGCATGAAAGGTTCGGATTACTGTCTAGTACTGGTTATGTGCGCATTGTGTATTCATTTGTATTCAGTACTTGCTAGCTTTCTAGCCAATTTGTGAGCCGTGGTTCGATTGGTTTTGATTGGCGTGATAATTAAATTAACAGCATTGTTTTGTGTGGAATTCATAGTAGCGAATATGGAGTAAATTTAAATGGGAATGGATTTGGAAGGATGATAGAAACTAGATGTATAAAAAAATATATTTCTCTTATGAATTGAATGCAAAAAACATTTTATATTTAAGCACACGAATAATTATACTAATGGCAAATAAAATAAAAATGAATCGCAAAATGTGTTGGTAAGCGCATAACTCGAGAACGGCTGAACCGATTTCGATAATTATTTTTTTATTATATTCCTTGAAGTACGAGGATGGTTCTTATGTAGAGAAAACGTAAACATGTACCACGGGCGAAGCCGGGGCGGACCGCTAGTGGCAAATAAAATGTTAATAATGTTGTTAGAAGGTCAGGATTTTAAACAATTTTTTAACTTGTTTTTAATATTAGTTCATTAAAAATGTTGCAAAATCTTTTTATTTGTCTAATTAGAGTGTAATTATTTAGAGTATCGCACTTTTCTAGTTTCCTCGCCTTGAGACTAACGAAGCCAATCATTCAATTTGATGGCATCTTTTAAAATTCTCATAAGTCATAACATTTCTCGATTGTTGACTTTCCCATGTAACGTATCAAATGTTGTTTCAGAGGGAAATCGTAACACCACGCCGGTGAAACGTAAACATCGAACATAATAGCTATGGCGGTTAGCAACGCGTGACACCATGAGCGCGATGAGGAAGTTGGTCCTACTTGCGCTGGTCGTGGCGTGCGACGCGCTGCTGGAAGGACCGAACGTGTGCACGAGGCAGGAGGCGTGAGTATCTGTTGTAGTTCTATAGGTAAACAGAACACATAGCTGTGCTTGCTAGCAACGTGTGACATGGGCGACATGAAGAAGTTGGTCCTGTTCGCGCTGGTCGTGGCGTGCGACGCGCTGCTCGAAGGACCGAACGTGTGCACGAGGCAGGAGGCGTGAGTATCTGCTGCAGTTCTATAGGTAAACAGAACACATAGCTGTGTTTGCTAGAAACGTGTGACATGGGCGACATGTAGAAGTTGGTCCTGTTTGGTCCGATTTGAAAAGTCTTGTTTCAATGTTAGATAGCCCATATAGCCGAGGAAGGTGGTGGTGGCTCTATGGTCTATCTAACATAGTATATGTATCGTCACGCTAAGACCGATAGGAGCGGAACAATGCGGATAAATACCACGGAGTACCGGTACCCATATACCACACAATCTGTGTGTCACCTGTTTCCTGACAGTGGGAACAGATGTGGATTCATAATTTGATGGCGATTGCCATAACCACGTCGTAGAAGGCTGTTATATCGAGGGCTGTTTATAAAAACCAGTTATAAGTCTGCATTTTTACACCAGCAACATGATCTCAATATACTCGATTATTCCAGCTTACATTTCCTAAAATTAAGAGGAATGTATAATTCTTACATGTTAGTGTTATAAAGCGATTTCAACTATTATAAAAAAATGGAGGATTTCGAAAGTATTCCATATTAACGTGGTTCCTATAAACAGTTGAATACAAAGAATGATAAATTCTCTACGAATCAGTATCCAACTCAAGTGTCGCAGTTTACTCAACATTGTGTTTGTTATTTTTATCGCATTTTATTATTGCTCAACATTGTTTTACAGCAATTCATTATACAATAGAAATAACGTACGTCAATTTTACGGTAATAACTGCACTAAGATATGCAATTACAGAGAGAGTAACTTTCCGATAGTAACTCGTCAACGTCTGCACTTTATTTTTTTTAAAGATAACACATTAGTATGTAAATTATTAATTAAATTGGAAATACCTTTAAATAAATCACATTGAATGCGCCAAGAATATAATCTAAATGAAGAAAAGAATTTCCTAGAATTATTTTCTTTGCATAATGTACATAGTGCAAGGCCAAAGCCAAGCAAAGCGTAATTAATTATTTTTGCATCGTTTTCTTTTTATAAATACGTGACTGGTAACACGGTAAATAACTAATGAACGATGTTTAAAATCTCTTAGATTTTGATTATGTAAACAAAATTTATAGTAATGCAATAAGTACTCCTATGTTTTTGTAATCAGATCTCGATTCTCGACTGATGATGGTGCCGTATTTTTAATGACGTTTTATTTTGCTCTGTCTTCTGTGTGTCTATAATATAGACACATAATAATATATAGACACAGTCATAACATGTAGAGTATAGACTATCCTGTACGTCATATTATCACACTAGCTGCGTTTCGCGGTTTCATCCGCGGACCGCGAGGCTCCGCTCCTGTTGGTCTTAGCGTAATGATATACAGGGTGTCCCATTGTTGCTACACTAAGCTCAAAGGAGGTTATAGTTTTGCATACGCTGAGTACGTAAAAAATACTTATAAAATTCCAGACGCATTTTAATTTTTCAAATAGATGAATTCTTAAAACTCTATGTGTATAACCATAACAATCAACCTGCAACTTTGCCACCAACACGTGAGCTATCGTTTAAGATTATGTTTTCATAGACAAAATGCTCATATTAGAGTTGCGGTATATGCCGGCTGCGCGAAGCTAGAGAAGAAAACATGAATTTTCAGGAAAAATTTAGCAAAAATTTTTTGACATAATTTTGTTGTTTAAGTATTTTTAACGTGATCAGTGTATGCAAAACTACAAGTCTCTTCGCGCTTAGTATACCAATAGTGGGACACCCTGAATAATCTTTAGCCTTCCTCGATAAATGGGCTATCTAAAACCGAAAGAATTTTTCAAATCGTCCCTGAGATTAGCGCGTTCAAACAAACCAAACTCTTCTTCTTTATAATACATATTAGTATAGATGATATGACGATAGTACAGGAAGGAGCAAATTTCAAAAGATTTCTGTATAATTTGTTAAGAAATAGTTAAGAGTATTAAATCCTGAATTTCTTATTTCAACTACGATACAATAGTTTGAGAGAATATAATTTTTTGATATTTTTTATTAGGATGACATTATATGCATTAAAAGATTTGGAGATTGAAAGATTAGAAGATCATTGTTGTAAAAGATAAAACTACACAAACAAAGTGAACAAAACAGAAAAGTTTATCTCAGTGACTCGTAAAATATATGACTGAGAAATTAAGTTGACGTTAGTACTTGTTTTTAGAATAATGTCCTATATTTAACGGTAGACTGCGGAGACACTGGATACATAAGATCTAGGCCAAAAGACATACTTTTGAATTGTTTGTCTGTAAATACTACGCTTATGTGTGCCTTTTCATTTCACTTCAGGCTAATAATTATATTGTTGTAAATTACTTCAAGACAGGATATGAATACGTCTACAATCTTTATTTCTTCATATAATTGGTATATAATGTATCTTTTTGGTATTTTCTGATTGAATATTTAATTTTCTTTAGTACTAATAATAAGTTTAATCTAATTTCTTATTAATTCACAGTAAAAGTAATTCTTGCCCTGTCTCATATAATATTTAACTTAATAACAAGCAGGTACAGGATTATTAGGTATTATTCTTACGCTCCAATAATTTTCCGCTAAGGATGCGTTTATCATGAATGAAATAACTACCACATACGTCAATTCATACAGATATACATATTACGATATATATTGACCTATACACTGTAATTATCGGTTCAGTGACACACATAGGTATTAGGTATACATAATATGACGCAAGTGAATCACTATCTCCTGAACAATGGCATTGCTTTTTGCCTTGTTGCAGTATAAATATGAGTCAATAATAATTAATGTGCAGTCGTAATTGTGGTAAATACTTGCATATTATATAACTTTATAACTATTGTAGCTTTTTTGACGTCTAGCCGCGAAGGATTGTTTATTTGGTGTATTTTTTACGAGGATGTAATTAGCCTGCTATATGTATTACTAGCTTTCCGCCCGCGGCTTCGCCCGCATTGTCTAAAACATAATAAATTATATACTAAAACCTTCCTCTTGAATCACTTCCATCTATTAAAAAAACCGCATCAAATCCGTTGCGTAATTTTAAAGATTTAAGCATACATAGGGACATAGGGACAAAGGAACAGAGAAAGCGACTTTGTTTTATACTATGTACCCCCATAGGGGGCCGTGTCCCAGCAGTGGAATCGTATATGTGCTGATGATTCAAGTGGGCGGAAATATATACGTAAACATAAACAGAATTGAGTAGGAATATCTTGATTGTCTGAAGATAGATAGGTTATTTGTTTGAGATTTGTATGTGGGATGAGGAGTGATGACCGTCACCACTTTACAGACAAAAGGATAAGTCGTTGTATGTAGTAGATAGTAGTGATGATATTATGATTATTGATTATGTAAGTATTCAATTGTGGTTTGAATGATATGTGTGGTACAGCATAAACAAATTTAAATAAATATTTTTGTAGGAGTCGGAGCTTTCGATGATAAAAAATACCCCGAAATAAAGATACTACAATAATACACCCGATTGTTCCTTGTTTGAGAGTTACTATATCATCATACAAAAATATCCATCCTGTGTATCTCTGCTCTCGGCTCTGCAATAAGCTAAGATACACTGGTTCAAACTGTATATAAAATACATTGTCTTTGTTCGCATTTATTCAGAGGTTATTATTGATGGGGGAGACCCGATTGGTCCCAGTTCGAGCGTTATTATCTCATCATACTTGCGCCTCACGACGTGAGATAAAGGGCAGATGCATGCGGGTCCCTTGCGAAGCGCGAAAAATGCATTTGTCATTGTGTTTTGTTTTTAATAATTGACGTTCTGAATTTAAAATTTTATTATTGCTGTCATGTGGGACATTATAAAGTTGTTTATTGGCGAATACCTTATGGGCCCTCGTCACAATGGGCAGGGTTGGCCCAATAAATGATCGTCGATGTTTGGGGCCATTACGGCGATTATGAACAAACATCTACAATGACAGCCGAGAGACATGATGTAGGCCCTCTACTCGCCTACCGCTGCCCATTGGCCATTACATAACACGAAATATGATTTTGGCTTCTATTCTCCGTTTTCATATTGATACGGTTGAACTGTTTTTGATGAATTATTTCGTAAAGTTGGACATGACATTGTAAAAAAACATGCACTCTAAAAGGTTACAGTATATAATGGTAAACCAGAATCTGATGGCAATTAGGGAAATCAAAATTTTGAGTGTGCAACCCTAGGGAAAATGGACTGAACGATCTTGATACTGCTTATTTTTTATTTTGTCCTCAATATATATATATACTCACATTACATAAGTGGACAATACTGTACTTAATAATGAGATATCCACTTAATATTACGTAGGTACATACTTACATGTATAATATACATTTATACAAATTACTTTTATACGGGTAATACATATTATTATTTACACATGTACCTATATTATTTTGTATATTCATTACCAGTATGCCATGTGAAAATATCGATATAATGATAATGTAGATTAAAACTGCTTATAATTTTTTATAAAATAAAATAAAATTATGTTTATTTTCGTAAGTATTAACAGACACACATTATAAAATTGACTTGGACAGCTTGGACTTGACGAATAGCCGTATTGGAAACTCCTGTAATAAGTTTTCATAAAATTATATTCTAATCAACAAACAATATTATAGTTACCTACATATATAATATTTTTTAATATATAGTATCAAAACGGGTAGGTCCAATTTACCAATAAAATCTTCAAAATTGAAAATTGTGATGTGTTTGACCCTTCTTCATCGAATGTTTTTCTATACGCATTATAAACAACACCTCTTGCTTGTGATCGCAGCGGCTTTTTCGACATTTTCGAAGATTTTTTAGACAAAATCTTAAAAATTATTCATCAACTGCAAAAAAGACAAATAATTTGACATCCAATTTGATAGTTGTCAAATAAGTTGCCACATAAAAATCTTTTATTTCTTAAATATAAATATGCCATCAGATTCTGGTAGACCTATATTTCCATGTACAGTTATTTATCTTGCTGGTAACAATTTCTGTGAATAACGATAAGCGGTGTGTGTCTTTCTGTATTTGCATAGAAAGCTATGTTTGTGGGACGTTTGTCAATTGTCAAACATGATGCTATATTAACTCTTCTTTTTTAAAAGCCTTTTTTAATACAGTGTAAGCAATTTTTTGTAAATTTTAGTAGGTAACACTTTGGTGAATATATATTTTCGTTTTTCCGATAATGATAATCATCAATAATCATTAATTATATAAATGGGTAGTACATAAAGGAAATTAGAGACCTAGAACTTTTCGCAATATGACTTTCAAAAAATTAGTTTTCTATTTTATAATTTTTTAATCACACTATATTACAATACAACGAGCCTTGTTTGCAATTATTTCGAGTTCCGACATCCGCCAATGCCCCCCAACTCCTTGATATAAATTATTTCCTACTTCCCATTTCCTATACTAGCCTACTCATTCGCTACCATAGTAAATCATCGATATCTTACAATATGTATTAACAGATAAGTTAAAGTTTTCTATGTATTTGTCGATCGAAGTGAATTCTAAAAAAAGATGTACCTGCCGAATTGAGAACCTTTTTTTGAAGTCGGTTAAAAATAGTTTAGCTATTTTATACATAAACTACAATAAATAGTTACATTATAGTCTGGATGATCTGTAGATAATCCATGTGAGTTAAAGCTATTATACTACTTCTTATATATATTAACAGCGATGTCAGTACATATCTTATATATAAAATTCTCGTGTCACAATGTTAGTCTGCATACTCCTCCGAAACGGGTGGACCGATTCTCATGAAATTTTCTGTGCATATCGGGTAAGTCTGAGAATCGGTCAACATCTATTTTTCATATGTACCACGGGCGAAGCCGGGGCGGACCGCTAGTGTATATATATGTTTATTATATGTCCTCATTAAGGATCAGTATACGCATATAATGTTTCACGCGACGAATTCTTAGAATATTATAATGTTGTTATCACCGAGTTCCTGTTACAGCTTCTGTAAACTTAAATAGCAGTTAATATGAGAGACAAATGCTTTGTCTTATCTTATTGTTAAGAAATAACAGGATGAATCATGCGTTTTTTACTCTGCTTGACAAATGATTACTAAGTAGTTGAATGTTGAGTAATTGTTAGTAGGTAGGTACTACGAGTACAGATTTCCTATTATTATTATTCTTATAAATTATAATCACAAATGTTTGATATTCGCGTTTTCTTTAACGTGTTATTTTTGTCCGTCTACCACGCGAGCAATGCTGTAGTCAGAAGCTATAGTATACCTATCACCGTAGTAACTGTACTGTTATAATCTGTGGTATCACTTATTTGAAGCTAGTAAATTTATACTATTATTATTATAAAGCTGGAAGAGTTTTGTTTGTTTGTTTGTTTGTTTGAACGCGGTAATCTCAGGAACTACTGGCCCGATTTGAAAAATTACTTCAAATTCGGTGTTCGATCGCCCATTTATCGGCTATAGAGGTCCATAGGCTATAGAGGTATATCATCATATCATCACGCTGCACGCAGCAACGCGGATAAAACCGCGGGGCACAGCTAATAAATAAATACGATGACCAAATGTCTGCGGACACATCGACTTCCTGTAATCAGATTGCTCAATTCAATTTCATTTGATTTCATTTGATATAGGGAAAAATACCTTTTTTATCTTCGAACAACTTGACCCCTGGAAAGTTTAGACCAGGATCCAAAATTTTGAAACGAAAAAAGAAATACAACGATGAAACCCACTAGTTAGTAAGACAAGTTGTATCATTGTATGTATACTTTTTTTAAACGACTACAATTATTCTTCTCAATTCCATAGATTTTTTTTTAGTTTGTTACCTAAGAACTTTCGATCGGGTTAACCAATTTTGAACATAGTTTTTTTGGTCCCATTTTAATTTGATCTAGTTCAGTAATATAAAGTTTTGTTTTTTTTTGTTAAAAATATTAATTATATCAACATACATTCCAGATACACAACAACGATCCGAGTGTCAGAACAGCAGCCGTACCAAGTGAAGGAGTACGCGTGGTGTCTCAGTGTTCCACCCCGATGTAGCAAGTACAAGGTCAAATTCCGGCAAGTGTACAAGACACAGACCCTGGTGAAGCAGCGGCCGGTGGAGGAGTGTTGTAAGGTACGTGTGGTAGATACGTAGGTACTTAATACCTATGGATAGGATAGCGTAGTTTTGTATCGCAGAATGTGTAGTATGGTTGTGTCCTGTTTTATACTGGCGCTGGTGGTGGATTGTTGTTTAAATGTTGTGTTGCTATGTCAATACATGGCCATAATGTATTCCTTTATTAGTATCACCTGTTTAATTAAAGTTAAAGTCACCGTTACCCGGGTTCTTGTGTGATCCCGTATAGAATGTGCTTATCAAGACTATATCATCATTCTACGTTGATCATCAATTTTTTTTTGTAATTTTATACAAATTCGATTAATTGTGAACGATTGCTTGGTACTTGTTACATATGCAATCTTCACAAACGTCGAATTCTATACTGTAAACGCTTGTTTATTTTGCCTGTCTTTATTTACTACTATCATATTATAACATCAGGGCTACGCGCCAGATGCGCGCGGGGAGCAATGCGTGCCGGTGTGCACGGAGCCGTGCGTGCGCGGCAAGTGCGTCGCGCCGGACACGTGCGCGTGCGAGCACGGGTACGGGGGACCCGCGTGTGATATCTGTAAGTTGCTTATAGTCCGGGATACATCGCCCATTTTTGCAAGTGATTACTATCAAG
>CAJQZN010030168.1:0-56653 GCA_907164685.1 Colias eurytheme | reverse complement strand
GCTTGTTCTATATTATATTTGAGCATATATTGAGGGTGATATAATATTTCTAATACTAGTTTTAGTTCGGATAAATTATTGACTATATCCTTATTGGACCCTCTTAATCATTTGTTTACTACCTATACATAAGTGAAGTCCCATGTCCCGTGGGGTCTAGTGGGGTAACGGGCAGATGCATTATACATCTGTTTCACTGATCGGTTTTCTTTAGGGACAAGTAGGTTATTAGCCTTCTGTATCCTACCAGACCGAGACATTTTTTTTCTTTATCTCCACCTGGAATCGAACCCAGGACCCCTCGGCTCACGCGTCAACCACTGTACTAAGGAGGCGGTCTACCTACATACCTACCTATAATAGGAGACTGCGCAAAATCTCTTGTAAAATGGTTGTCGAAATGCTGCTCTATATAGCGACATGAGATGTCCATCAGTATTTTTGTAACTTATGTAAGTAGATAATAATCATAAAAATAATATCTATTAAATATATCAAATCGTTTAAAGGGACTTCTTTATATAAAGCAACAGCAACTCAATAATATGGATAAAACGTTTTGGATCCTAATGTCAACGGAAAAAAATTGCAATCATTTATGAAATTATTTACTAAAATAATGAATTATAACTTATAAAATATAACATGTCACAATATAATGTAGTAGGTATATTATATTTATTAGATAAACAGGGTGCGAGAAGCACAAATTGAAGAGCGTAAGTTTAGCGCATATAATGCGCATACCTAACTAGTTACCTAAATATAAATTTAATAAAAAATTTAATCATGAAAATATTAGCAAAGAACGCTCATAACGAAACTACTCACTAATTAATGAACTAAAACGTAATAACATAGAAAGTCCTAGTCCTAAAGCCAATTAAAGCGTTTAAAACTTGAAAGCAGATTTGCAATTTATACGACTAACTATGAAACTACACAATTATGACATCTATCATCCACTACTTTAACCTTTAGGTAGGTACCTTAAACTTTCTGCTACTTGTACCTATATGAATATGGAGCTAAAATAGTTTAAACTCTATTGAAGTTCATCTTAATATCTTAATACTATTATAAAGGCGAAAGTTTGTAAGGATGAATGGATGTATGGAAGTTTGTTACTCTTTCAAGTAAAAACTACTGAACCGATTACAATGAAATTTAGCACACATATAGAGGGTAACTCGGATTAACACATAGGATAGGTTTTATCCCGGAAATCCCACGGGAACGGGAACTATGCGGGTTTTCCTTTGAAAACGCGGGCGAAGCCGCGGGCGGAAATCTAGTCTTTAAAATATAAATTTGCTCAAACGTAAAGCATTGCGGTCAAATTTAATTTAGCGAATGCCATTGTAAAAGCCATAAAGATTTTAAGGATTGTGTCTTAATTAACCGTTGAAGTAAAACCTAATAACCTCTATCGTTAATGATTATTATCCATCAGAGGTGAAAGCCAAAGTTTATTCATAATATAGTTGAAAACTTTATATTATAAGCGTCTAAAGTTGAATGCACGTCTACTTAGCTGATTAATGTACTCACTTTGATGAGTTTTTCAATTACTGTTTGTTAGTTTTGTTTTAAATGGGATTTTGAAGTTATGCTCAAAATATAAAGTATAATTAACGCTGCGCATTGCTGGAGCCATTTAAAATTTAGGTCTTTTTTCATTCAATTAAATGTTTTAAACAAGTTTTCAAATTAGATAGGTAATACTTGAATTTTACTTAGTACCGACTTCAAAAAAGGAGGTAACTTATAATAATAATTAATCATTTCAATCGATCTGTACCTATATTTGTGACTTCAATAAATTCATATGTGCCTTGATTAACTAATTATATAATAAGTAAGTATTTGGCCACACTCGTTTCCAATTTACTTACTTAAATATTTATTAAAGAAAATCATATTATATTTAAAATACGACGGTTTGGTATCATGAAAGATACTGCCCTACCCTACCATACAAAAGCTCTATATTTACAACTCTATATAATTCTCATTTCTAGGTACTTTTATATCATAACGATTCAGTGTTTCTATTGTTACTACATAATATAACCTTATCTTTCTTTATAAATGTTTTATTTACGACTATTTTTGTTTGAACACAACTAAATCAAACGTAAAACAACCTGGAACGTTTTGTAAGGATCTCTTTATTTTGTTAAAATCATTGAATTATATTACATTGTAACAAATAGGTACAAAGGATTAGAAAAATCTGTACAAAACATTCAGGAAAATCTCTTTGCCATCAAAAAGTTTGGATAATAAAGGGTGAAAAAAAAAACTGAATCGGAATAAACTAAATGTGACTACAGTCTACAAAGGGTTGTTTATAATTCGATAACAATGGTACGGTCTTTCATTGATAAGTATTAAAATCTTGTAAAATATACCTGTTTGATTTATTTTTTTATTTTAATTGTTTTTTGTTGTTTTGTTTCAATCAGATTTACCGAGGTAATAATATAAATATGTATACATAAGTATTTTTTTATTAGGGATCAACCTGAGCTAAGTTTAGACAAGTATGTCTACCTATAAAAACATAGCATTAGCATAAATATAAAAATCAGCGTTTGAACATTCTCATTTTAATCTCAATTTAAGTACCTTATACCTATCCCCTGTCCAATAGTCCCCTAGAACGGATTCCCGTAAAATAAACGGTAAATCTCCCTTCAGCTTTATTGTAAGCATTACTGAGGTAATCTTACTACGTTATTACGAAATTGAAACGATTTCGATAGAAGCTTGCTTTATGCGAAAACTTTTTGCATTAATTTCGTGGATTCGTGACGATAGGGCTGCCTCTTATTCATTTGCAAACCATTTGACAAGTTAGATTTTAGGAAGTGTGTGAAGCTAGGAAGGTATTAGCTGGTGCTTTTATCTAGTGGTGTAAGTGCTTTCCTAAATTGTAGTTTGACTTCGATTTCAAATGGAACAATTACATTAAATGAAACAGTTTAGGTACGTAAATGTGTGATATAAAATGGATGCACCTGCAGTATATTTTTTTTTATTTGTTAAATTATAGAAATGTTCCTATTTTTTTTAATGCGGTTTGAAGGACCATTATGAGGCCGAATGCACGAACAATTCTTAACTAAGCACGTACACTAGTAGGTAGTAATAATTCAAATATTATAGCCATACTAATCTATACCAATAAGGACACAGGAGGACCTGACGAGTAGTAGTATGTTTTAACGCGTTTATCTTAGGAACTGCTGGACCGATTTCAAAAGCTCTTTCATCGTTGCATGTACGTGATATCTGAGTTCTACAGGCTATATAATATTATGTTAAGATAATTATGTAAGAACCACGGGCGAAGCCGGGGTGGACCGCGAATCAGTAACCAATTGGCGTTTCAACTACAGCACCGATTTCTAAAAAAATTAAAATGTAAATAGTTGAAGACAGACCGTAAACTTTGTATACCTACGAGTGAAGCCGGGTCGAGCGGATAGTATACGTAATAATATCGCTAATAATTACCCTAGCAGCCTAGCATATACTATGCATAGCAGTCACCAGACCCTTGAAAAATCATAGGAAATTAATTTTATTTAAAAGGTGTTTGTGGTTGTGAAATCAAATCTAATTAATCTTCCTTCTTTAAATTAATAAACTTGATTTAAGATTTGACGAGCAACTAATCTGATGGCTGATTCATTAATTTATTAATTGAATGAGAATAAAAGTTACCATTTAGATACCATTACTAAAATGCTTCCTCTGAGACATGTACCTACGCTAAGTTTTAAAATGTAACATATCAAGCTATTTGATATTTCTTGAAATATATGTAAAGCAATGGCTTAGGCGGCAGTCTAACTCAACTTTATGTGAAGCAGCTTACGAAGTTATCTAATGATAAGACGACTAATTAAAGATGTACTTCCATCTCCATACAGGCATCTGTAAACAGCAAGAATAAAAATGTGTTCCTTAATTTTACTGGGTTCCCGTAGTGCATGTACCCACTACCCGGGTTCGGTCAGATGTCACTTGTCATCCCCCATGATAAGGGTCTAACGTATATTTTGTCATGTTTTCTTTATTATGTAATGTTACTGAACCTTAAGGAAATGATTGAAATCACTCTATTCCTCATCCCTTGTTAACAATTGAATGGAGACATCTTTGACATTTTTTTGAAGGAAATCGCCTAATCCTATAGTGTGCCTATAGACTCTATAGTAATTATGTTAGTCAATAGCAAAGCTAGCAAAATGCAAATGTAGTATTACCTACTAAGAGAAATGTATACAATTCAAATAAAAATAGAGCGTGTGTGCCGAGCGCACGTATCAAAAGTGAAACTTATTTGGCAAGAGATACAAAAATCGTCGCCTTACTGCATTACGTGACAGATAATTGCAATGGCACTTCAACCTTGTTAATTCTCTATAGGTACCTACTCTGTATCGATTTGTCCACCTTTGATACCTTCGAAATGGGTTTTGCAGCGAGTCAGTCTATTTTCCGGCAAGCTGAGCCGGCGGTCGGTCGGAAAATGGCACAACACAAGAGACGCAATTGAGCATGTCACCGCGAAATGAAACGCCTTTGTTCTAGTTCGTTATCGAATTTAACAAAATAAATAGCTTTGGACTAAATCTGAATGATTTTCACGATTATTTTGATCAATTTATAATTCTAAGTAGGTACGTTTTAGTCGAACTATTTGAGTAAAGTGGATTGTTCCAAATTATTGATAATTGTTTATCGAGTAAACAATTTGCTAATAATTAATGGTACATATTTTATAGTTATATTCTAACTAATCTGACGATGTAGGTATTTCTTGATAAATATTTCATTCAATCAACACGCTAGTCATTCAATCGAATAGCAAATTCAACCGGATGACGGCCGTATACATAAGATTTATGCTATTAGCTGATGTTCCCTGATAATCTTCTACTTTATCGTGACAAAATCAAACGTTTATCTCGAGAAAAAAAGAGCGCCAAAAGTGGTTTATCGCAGATAAAACCAAAACTAAAAGTAATTACACAAAATGCTCTGACAAATATCTTGCAAATGTTTTAATATAATTGTTTATGAAAAAAAAAATCATAATAAGTATTACCATGTCAAGTAGAAAACGTAAAAGTGTGAAAATTAGAGCTAACTTGGTGATTTTTTTTTATCGAGTAAATTTTAATATTTTATGTTTTTGATTAAACGGAATCGTTGAACATATCATCTAGTTTGATATATATTTTATTTTTTAGATTTGGTCTTGCATATTACACGTATCATCTAATAGAAGATTGGTTATTTTGCTTTATGCGCCCCCTTAACATAGATCTACTAAAGCTTCCATAAAAAAAATATACCTATAGGGATAACGACTAAGAAACGAGTCCACGAAAATATTAAGAATTTATTAGGGTTACTCTATTATAGTATGATAGAGTAAATAATTAACATAGGAACGTATCTACATACTCTGTGACTGCTTTTTTTGTTCAGCTTTTTTAGCGCGACGAATACGAATTAGGTTTAGTCGATGTTCCTTTTGTTCAGGAGTTTCATTAGCAAGTCGTTTACGAATCAAACTTAGGCGATGTTCCCTCTTCTCAGGTGTCTCATTGGCAAGTCGTTTACGAATTAGGCCTAGTCGATGTTCACGCTGTTCAGGTGTTTCATTCGCAAGTCGATTACGAATTTGCCCTAGTCGACGTTCTCGCTGCTCGGGAGTTTCCTTTGCAAGGCGGTCACGGATCAAACCAAGACGATGTTCTCGCTGCTCAGGGGTTTCCTTTGCTAGACGATCACGGACTAAACCAAGGCGGTGGTCACGCTGCTCAGGAGTTTCATTAGCAAGTCGATTACGAATTAGCCCAAGTCGATGTTCCCGTTGTTTAGGAGTTTCATTTGCTAGACGTTCACGAATCACGCTTAGCCGGTGCTCTCGGTCCACAGCTGACTCTTTCGTAACTCGTTTACGACCTTTTGTTTCATCTTGTTCGTCTTCTGATTCGCTGTCACTACTCTCACTACTGTTACTTTTTTTGTACTTTTTTTGCCGCGTCTGCATCTTATGCTTTTTCATAGATGATAAAAGCTCTTGACAAGCTTCTAGTGCCTCCATGGCACCTGAATAAGTAGCTTTGGTGGCATCTTCATTTTCCTTTCGTACATCCCGCTCTTCCATAGCTTTTGCTCTTTTTTTACTGAGCCACACAACAATATTGGGTCTCTCAATTTTTTCTCATAAATACTTACATAGGTAAATTTTCAAATTAATTGTTACTAGCTACAATTATACCGAAGTGTATGTTACGTACATGTAGTTTATGCAAACAAATACATTAAAGATAATAATTGTTTAAAATATTGTACTAAACAAATTACAATATAATAATTATTGTAAATGATATGTATTTATAAGAATACGGAGTTCTGGCAGGTTGTAGATACAGCTTTCCAAATCGGTGGTAAATAGTAAAACTATGCTATGGCGATAAGAAAGTTCTTCTAGAAGTCTAATTGAATAAATAATATTTGAGTTTGACTTTGAAATGAGAATACCTGTGACTAAATCTAGTATAGCTACAAGGAACAATGCAACTTCTTTAAGACCAAGAAAAGCATGAGTATTATACCAAAGTAACATACATTACTTCACGCGGTCCAAAATTAGTAATAGTCCGATAAGAATAATTCGTAATTGGTTATATGCAAGTCCTAAACTACAGCTCAGTCAATAAAGTTGAAATGTATTGCAAGACATATACAACTTTTTACAACTTGCCGTTGAAGAAAAGTTGTAGTGATATCCTCAGGTTTAGTTATTAACATAAGATAACTATTTCTAAGATCCAGGGACTTCCGAGTTCCTTTCTTAGCTTGGAGACTTATGTCTGCAACAAACAGATTGAACTGCTGTATGTTTATATAAAATTAATAAAAAACTAATCTTAATGTGTTCATAGTTGCTTATTCCAAGAGTTATTGCAATAATTTGTGCTGCACTAATACTTATTTAATTTAATCTAGAAGCATCGCTATAATATTAAAACAGTTGTTATTATATAAGAATTAATGTTTTTATTTTATTTATTTCATTCAATGCCATATTTAGGTTAAGGTTTAGCTTAAATACAGTACAAAGGAAAGTTGGTACTATGTTAAATAGTCAAGTGATAAATAATGACATACATACACACATTTTGTGCACATCAAATTTATCTGGTTAAATATCAAAGGATATTTTAGTCAAAGTTACTTACCACAAGTCGATCGAATATCGTTAATAAAAAGTATCGGAAGAAAGCTTCAAAATTTCATTTAGCCATATTAAATATCTTATTTCATATAGGTATCATTAGTCTATAAATTATTTAAAAGAAATTAGATCTTGTAATTATGAATATTCTTCTTGTATACAAAAAGAAAAAACAAAACACGAAAGCGTCCTGTCAATTGTCACTGTCAAACACCTGTCAAATGCCAAATTTAGCTTGAATGATATTTGTTGCCAGGCTTCGTACTTGTACGTTCTTTAATTATTACACATTTTTAATATATATTTTTGCTGCGTTGTGAAATATTTCTAGAAATCATAATAATATTACATTTTGATTTGTGAGCGGTGAGGCGGCATGAATCCATCGAGGCAGAGGAAGATCAAAATTCATTTTTGTTTGTTATTTTCAACAGTCTTCAACTAAAAAAAAAAATCCTTTTTCTATTATAAGTTTTATAGCTCCAACTTAACAGAGTAACTTAAGCTATATTTTTATCCTGTATCGATATGTATAGGGGACTGGGGAAGCCAGGAAAAGTGGCTAGTAAAATAAAAAATGATTAATGTGTGCTCCTCTGATCAACAGTTGTTCACCTGATCGCAAGAGCTCACTGGTATAAAAAACATTTCAGTAGGTACGTTTCTATAAATATTGTCTAACTATGCGCAGCTGTGTTGTCGTCTCTGACCTCCGACTTAGGTATAATATAATCTATTTGCTTGGCTGATGCCAATATACCTAAATATTGGCGAATGTTTTGTACGAATATTATTATATGAACTTGTAAAAACCATATTCATAATAATATTATAATGATTAGTATTATTTTTTATGTATAGCGTTAATTTATAAATGAAATTAGATTTCAATAATATACAATCGTATATTCTATATACCTACATGAGCACGTGATAAATACCCGCTCTTGGATACAAAACACGTTTAAATAACATTCAGAATAAACATACGTTCCGGAAAACTCAACAAAATAGCGCCTTTGTTTTCCGTTGATTGTGTACCTCGATATTTTATTTCAATCAATTTACAAACCTATTATATAGTCGCTTTGGGAGCCAATTACCGCGGGATTGGATTTACAAAAAGTGTAATTAAATGTTTATTTTGTATTCGCTTACAATACCTAGATATTTAAAATTTATTGGTCGTCGATCTATTGAAATTTGAAATGGGAGCTATTATGAGTTATTTTTGACTGGAATGTATTATGTAGTATGTGGATAGTATATTTTTATGCGTGGCGGTAGCATAATATTACATTATATTTATAGTGTGTGCAAAATTTATTGAAGTGAAACTTCTTTATCGGGGTTGGAAAAAAATTTAGTGTAACATTTTTCCGTTACGCGCCATCTTGTTTTTATCCCTACCACGCGTGATTGACGTATTTCTGTAAAGTTGCATATATAGTAAATTATTTTTTGAAAAATAAGGTCATAAAGAAGTTTCACTTCTTACGTCACATATACACTAGTACACGCACACTTTTTTATTTATTATTATGATTTATGAAGGGCGTTAAATCTGTTTATTTCAATAACATTAAAAGTTAAAACGAATAGGGTTATTTTTTTGCAGTCTATATAATATGTAGTAGGTATATATTTAGATATTATGGATACAATTTTATTAATTTATTTATTTACTTATTATTTACAATTTGCTATAAAACTACTTTTAGTAGATAATTAACATGATGATTACTTTCAGATTTTCATTTTTCTGCTGACTACTGGGAACTTTTAATTTATAACCAAAAACTCGCTCTTGATTCGTATCTGATTTAGGAAACTATAGATAAATTGTCTAAATATTACCAATATCTGAGTAACAATTCGCCGACAATTAAGTATTTTATAAATTTTTGAACTTCACACGTACGAAGCCGGGGTATTTCATAGTACAAAGGTCACGTTAACTTCCAGTTCAAACATTTAAATTCAACATTATTTCTTTCACAATATAATTCCATTTGTAGCAGAGATGACTGCGCAAACAGTGGTTTTGCTCGTGACGTCTCATAATGAATGGCCCCAGCACGACGCTCAGAATGTTTGATTAGTGATACCTGCATTAGAACATTCTGGAAAATATATGATGGAATATTGTTCTATGTACTTTTAATAAAAATAATAAGTGGTAACTTGTCCCTTGGAATGGCAACATTTTTTTGAGAAAAGATATTATTTTAATTTATATCTATACCTATCAGAATGATAGTGTTTTTCTTTAATGATTTTTATTACATATTTACTAGCTGTGCCCTGCGGTTTTACCCGCAATGCTCCACTCCTGTTGGTCTTAGCGTGATGATTAGCCTATAGCCTTACTCGATAATTGGGCTATCTAACACCGAAAGAATTTTTCAAATCGGACCAGTATTTCCTGAGATTAGCGCGTTCAAACAAACAAACAAACAAACTCTTCAGCTTTATAATATTAGTATAGATTCGGCACTTGCGGCTTCTATCGCTACGGTAAATTGTTAAAAGCACAGATAATATTATTATAATTTGAAAATAAATGTTTCTTTCTTAAATTATTAAACCTACTGTTGCTAAAGCAAAATTTTCAATAGAAATTTGTGTTTTTAAATATGTCGATTGAAATGTTATTTATAAAATTGCTACTATTTATTTAAGATGAATTATTAATGTAGTTTAAAATAAAATACCTACATTTAAAGTATTGGTTTAAAATACCAAGATCCTATAATTTTAAATAGCTTGCGTTATTAAAATTAATTCTCGCTATGTGGAATCATTAACAAAGTCAATCTTTCAAATACATTATAATTAAAATCATGACGTCAGACTTTGTAGCCGTGAGAGCGCATTTCCATAAAATTACAATTATTTTTCGGTTAGAATTTTATAAAAAGCTTTAGCCGAGATCGGATAATTTTTATATGGAATTTTGTTAAAAAAACGCACGGACACGTACAGACAGACGGACAAAATGTGGTATTTTTCACATAAGTAAGTATAGATAATATTCAAAATGATAGACCTTAACAAATCACCAATCAAAATTTTTAATTATAGTTTCAATTAAAAAATATTTCTCACCGTCGATAAATATAGAAAAAATGTAGGTTGTGAATTATTGACACAGGCACTTGACCTTCCTTTCAACGACCCTTGATGAAAGTAGTTACTGAAAACGGATGTAGGCCAACATACGCTCGAAGATTTTTAGTGCAATTTTGTTTTATGTATTGTCACTGTATTTATGCTTTTTTAGTCTGTGCCGAACTTCTGACATTTCGGTCGTTTTGCCGCCAAACTTACATGCAAAATTATTTTTATATTTCAAACTAAATTCGTTCTTTTTTTCACCTAGTTTGTATAGTAAATACTTAGTAAATATTTCTAACGCTTATCTATTTATAATGGCAATAAAATCACTGAGCATAAACAATATCTATTATTTTAATTCCTAGGACTTAGATATGGATGTAATCAAGATTCCAACTATCTACTAGGAAAAGAGGTGGTCTTTTGTGAATAAAGTTGACTTAAAAAATACTAGACGTCCAACGTAGATCTGACTAAAATAAACAGAATGAAAATCTGGCCACATTTGTTATTTTAACCGACTTGCGCAAATAAGCACAAAAGGTTTTCAATTCGATTTTTTTATTATATCCTGGGTTTTCAACCAATTGCTGATTTTTTGTGGTTGATAATGGGTTGATATGAAATTGACGTTCTAGGTATCTATCTATTAGGAGTTTATTGCATCTTATATTATTATATTGTTCACAATAACCTCACGACAAGTCGACAACTTTGGCCTTTTAAATATTTTGATAAATCAGAAAAAAAGGTAAAACTGTCGTATAAAGACAGGTAAAATGCAATAATGATAAAGCACGGCTCATTACCATTGGACGTCCAATTATTGTGGGTCTGTAATTGAGTCCATTCGACCAAGTAGGATCATCGAAGATTGGCCCAATCTGCCTCGTTAGCTATATTCTTGATCCCGTATATATTATATTGTGTATTTTCTCGTTCGTTAGCTTTCGAAGTATTGACTGAGTTAAATATTTTAGTATCCGTTTCAGTAAACCGGATTTGTTGATCGGAACCGTATTCGGATACGCTCTTGTGAAATAAATACTGCTGAATATTACGTGACGAGAATAACAGTGAAGCAGCACCAGTATGTGAAAATTACTTATAAATTGACCATTCGTTGATCTGCTAGTGTTTCTTGTATGAAGGACGTGTGTTTGAATACTAAGTGGGGTGGAGATCGTGTAAATACCGTATTGTGACGATATGTGCTATGGATATGATGGAGATTGTTATAAATTATTTTGTTTTATATTTTTATATACTTTACTAACTGATATGGATATGAAGTGTGAAAAAACATAAAATACAACCTCATAAGTAGCCATTACGTACTTCAATAATCACTTATAAATGCTTCTATAAACATACTTTACTTCTTAACAATATTACAGCCTATTATGCTCTATGAAAAATGGAGGTTTTACTCATAGATACCGCTTCAATACATAAAATCACCGGTACCGAAAACAAGCTTTAACAAGCAAGTTCCGATGAAAACATTTCAAGTAGGGTCTTCTAATTCAAGAACAATTTATCAGAGCTTCGAAAGAACACACTTTGCCGTACAAATTAATATTAAAATCTCACCCAACTAATGCTTTCAAATCATCTAGGAAGTGGGGATATACGGGCGGATATTGGGTCGAGCTAAATTAAATATTTAAGCATTGAAGTTGAAGTCGTATCCTATGTCGATGTATCGGTATGGTTTCGGCAAGTTTCCATAACATACCTGAGTACAATGTTTTTATTGAATCTAGTCAGTACTTACAGTAATAATTTTTTACGGTTTTTAAAAGCCAAATTAGGTAGAGTCAAGGTAGAGTTTTACGTTCGTATCATGCCGTGCGCTAATATTGACAATGCCAAAGAGTCTCTGATCAAACTCTGTGTGCTGTTTATTATGTATTATGTAAAATGTACCCAATAAAACTACCGCACGCGTACATCCATATGCTATTCCAGCAACTAGAATGCATAATAATGCATTTCAATTATGACGTATTGTCAGAGTAATTGTCGCTCGACGCAGTAATTAGTCGTATATATTCCGTGCAAAGTTAGTGAGATTCATCCAAAATTTCTGTCCCAACGTAGAGAGCCATTAAACTCTGTTTAGGCCGTAGACAGGTGGAATTACGTCGTGTTGCCAAAAGTTCCAGAGATTGAAAACTGTAACAAACGGAGCATTAACGATCGCAAACAGTTTCTACGGATATTCAAATGAGTTTCAAAGTCTAGTACATAGTTTTGTGCTAATGGCTAGGATATTGGTTTGTAAGTTCAGGTGTAATGAAAGTGGATTGCGGATCATACTTGTAATAGTTTAGAAAATCCTGAGTTCCAAGAACTCAGTCCGTTTTGTCTCTTTACAGGCTGTTCACGTGATCTGATGCACGTGTTACTATGTCGTCATCAATCTGCCAGTTGTTAGGTTTGGAAATTTTAAGGAAAAATAGAATGAAGAATTAATAGCGTTTAAAATGCGCCATTTGCATGGATTCTGTTAGATATTCTTCAAGATATTCTTGCAGATTGAAAGTTTATGTATAACATCTTTATCTTCAAGATAGGTATGTAAGAATATCTTCGATGTTATAAAAAAACTATCAATCTGCAAGAATATCTTGAAGTCATGAAAAAATAAGAATAGTTAATTATTATTTAAGTAATCCAAGTTTCATCGTCTCTATAGACTCTAAAACCAGAGCCTCTTTTTACCCCTTTTAATATAAATCTGTTAATGAAATTATGAAACAAAAAATGATTTAGAAGTCAATTATATTAGAGGAAGATTTACAAGAGGTAGCTTATCAAATTCTCTGTAGGGCGTGTAATTCGGTATCTTAATTAGAAAATATTTAAGAGGATTACATCTAAGGGTGTTTTCATACTCCACAACTTAAGAGATAAAAATAAATAAATTTGTGTTATGTTTCCGTTCCGTTTTTGTTATGTAAATGCTATTGAATAACAGATATGTACTTGAAAATATTACAGATAATAATATTATGTACTTATTGTTACGTTTAGGTACGTGAATTGTTAAGTTTGAGTTTGAATTTGAGTTTTCGGATTTAAAGAATAGTAGGTATACTGTATAAGTATTCAATATTAAAAATAGTTTCAACATTAATCGATTTACCTTACTGTTCTCAACAATAATAAAGCTTTCACAAACTATTACTTTTTTATTGATCTAAGGTTAGTGTGACCGCCTCCTTGGTACAGTAGTTGACGCGTGAGCGTAGAACCGAGGGGTCCTGTTCGATTCTCGGTGGAGACGAAGAAAAAAAAATGTCTCGGTCTGGCAGGACACAGAAGGCTGATCACCTACTTGTCCCTAAAAGAAAATCGATCAGTGAAACAGATGTATGAATAATGCATCTGCCCCTTACCCCACTAGGGGACACGGGACTTCACAAGGTTAGTGTATATCGGCCCTTAATTTTGCAACAATGTTGAAAGAAAATCGAATAACCTCGAATGCAGCGTACGAACATATGATTATTTCACCTAATTGTTTTCACATTTCTCAGATTCGCGCTGAAATTTTTCGATTTCAATTCACAACACGTGTTCGGCTTGGCTTTAAAAATGTAATGGTGTCGGTATTATTGGGATTAAAACTTTTGTATATGTATTGAATGTGTTTTAATTGTTCTTTGTGCTTATGAAGAATATACTTATCTATGTTTGTGGAGTATTTTTGAAATGTTAACAACGTTTTCACTATACATTACAAAAGAAAATTATTTATGGTGTTGTTTGTTCAATTTATAAATGTAAAGATACGGGTCACATATTCGTATTTTTCTAAACAAAGGACAATAAGAGTTGAGTTAATTATCGATTCAATTTATATATTTATTATATACCTACACCTCATACATACTTACATAAAAACTCTCTTTCTACATTGGTTTATGAATAAAAAAATATAAAAAGTATTTAATCATTCTATTGTCTTATTTCAATTATTAAGTGATTTATATTTAAATTTTTATAATATGTAGTTTCGGAATCTCAATTTGTACTAATAAAGCGTAAATTAGATCTCTCTCGCTTCTCAGACATTGCGTAGCTTCTCAAAGTGAAAGAATTTTCAAAATTAAATCACATATTAATTCCTGTTCCCGGAATATACCTAAGCGTTATAAACGAGTTATTAACATTTACTCAATGTGAAACATTATTTTGTGGAAACATTAACATATTGCTACAGTGAAATAACAAGCAAAAGTTCTTAAAACAACCTGTCTATGTAATGTTAGTTACATAATAAACTGACTTCAAATAAGTTTAAGTTAGTGTCATCATCAAAACAAAAGCGATTTTAAAGACATAACTAAATGCTGAAAAATTGTTATAGCTTATTAATGATTAAAATCGGGTTATTGTTTCAGAACAATGCGTGTACCGCGTACACTGTACACACATACAATACCTAGGTATTCATTTGATAATTTATATGAAATTTCAGCAAACTTGTTCTTTATCAGATAAAAACAGGTAGGTACCTAAACACTTTCGCACATAACAACAAGTCTTTTTCAAGTCAGTCTCAACTTACCAGATTTTCTAGCATCCAGTAGTTTTTCATTTTTATATTTATTTCGGCTTATTACTGTTAACAAATAGACAGAGATTTAGAGCGTGCTCCATCGCGGCGAGCCACGGCATTAGTTAACAGTCCGTGCTTAGTTTGACGGATGGAGCGTCCCCTCAACTAATTGTTTGAGATTATTGTTGGTCATTCTTGGTGAAATGTTATTGAGAACTGTATCGTGAGGTAGTTTGGTTATTCGTAGATGTAGTACGGTGTATAAGACTTACATAGTCTGTTTTAAAACGTACGTTATCTATCCTGGTACAGTAGTACTGGTATTATTATAAATGCGAACATTTGTGAGGATGGATGGATGCTTTCACGCAAATACTACTGATCCGATTATTATGAAATTTGGTATGTAAGTAGTATCCCAGAAATCCCACAGGGACGGGAACTATCGAAAACGCGGGCGGAGATCTAGTAGTGTCATAAAGATAAAACAAATTAGGTAGGTACATATTTTAAAATAAAATATTTATAACAATTTTGTTATGTACTATTTTAAAAAAGATACCTAAATAATTAATAAACTTGGGTCCGAAATTCTTTTCTCATTCCGATTGAATTTGATCGTTTAAATATTATACACATTTCGCAAAAACTTCTTGCATAATTTAGTCCACTTTAGCATTTGGAAAACGGGACACACTTTCCGTTTCAGCGAATGAAGTTTTTTTATTGGAAAACTTTGTGATTCCCAATACTTGGATGACTTCGTCTGAATTGCTCTGAAATTATGGTCTTCTAGAAGTGTCCATTGTTTATTTTATGGTTTGTAAAGTTTTCTATTTTACATGTTTTGTGAGATATTGTTATTGGTAGCTTTCTCTTGATATAGTTTTATTGTACCTAAGTCTTGGAAATTTTAATGGTCGCTAGGTCCCATATAAAAATATTTTATCGACTCATAGGTATACCTATAAAACATATTAAAAACATCGAGATAGTATGTACTACGTACGTAGTACATATATCTCGATGATTAAAAACAATAATGGTAGAATAAAGTACTTTTTTTCTTTGTAATTATTGTAAGTTATGATGATAAAATATTATAGTTTTTGTCTTAAACTATCTATTACTAGATTTCCGCCCGCGGCTCCGCCCGCGTTTTCAAAGGAAAATCCGCATAGTTCCCGTTCCCGTGGGATTTCCGGGATAAAACCTATCCTATGTGTTAATCCAAGTTACCCTCTATATGTGTGCTAAATTTCATTGTAATCGGTTCAGTAGTTTTTACGTGAAAGAGTAACAAACATCCATACATCCATACATCCTTACAAACTTTCGCCTTTATAATATTAATAGGATAGGTACAACTATGCACATAATATTCTATAAGTATTGTAAAGTAGAAATTGAAAACGTGTTTGAAGTATTTGATACTCTTAATAGGTCGCCATTTTATAAACTAGGGACCAAAGTTTCCCACTACTACAATTACAAGTCACTGGTCACTACGCATTAATCATTTTTATTATCAATCCCACTTTATTCCTATAATACAGATCAAACAAAGGACACAAAATATCATCGTTACAGAGCTGAAACTTTTTGTATTTGATTTGAATTCAATGCAAAGTTATTTGGAAGACATCCAAGAAACTGTCAGCAAACCAAACAGTCTGATGGACAAACTTTTCGACTTAAGACCTACTTTAACTTTTTTTTGTTTGTCCAGCTAGTTCTTGAGTTCTATGAAATTTAGTGGAGAGTCTAAATGTATTAGAAAATATTGACATTCAAAAATACAATAGCGAATAAAAGTTGGTAAATAAAGATTATTTCATTTCACTGAACGCCGTAATTTACTTATTTCAAATGGATATTATCATTCTTTTATCTACCATAAATAAAGCATCTACATACATCAACAACATCACGTTATTATCTTCAAAATAGGAGGATATTTCAGGAGGCTCTTAACAACATAAGGATTTTATTTCAACTTTTGTCATGGTAGCCCTCTGTTGTTTACGCAGTTGTAACTTGTAGTAGGTATGTAGGCGGCCAAAGTTGCAGGATTTAAGCCAGTTCTTGTCAATGGGAAAATACGCTGAGCGTTTCCGAGTAAGTTAAAAGTTTACGTTGTCATTAAGTCCACAGCCATTAAGACAAATGCTCTCCTAGTTGGTACTAAAAATACTTTGTCATAAATTGAGACGTTCAGTATAAACGCTCTACAATATACGCTATGCTTAAGTAATCAGAAAATAAGATATATTACAGAATTTCAGTATCGAATTACGAAAATTTTATTTCAGAATGTTCGAGAATAATCTTCTTCAATTGATAGTCTGTAATAAAAGCGCTCAATTTATACCGTCTGTTGAGAATACTACGAGTTTAAAATGAACCAATTTATTACGAAAGCTGGAAACGGAATGAAAAAGTAATTATGGAACAGGTATGTTACCGAAAATTGTTGATTTAATTATTACGAAATAAAATGTTATGTTTTTTTTTTTTTTTTTTTTATGCTGCGATAGGGGAGCACTTGGCCACGATCTCGCCTGATGGTAAGCTGAGATGTGGCCTAAGATGGAGCGTGCTTCCCTAGAATGTACCTGTTCACTCTCCTCTTGAAGGCCCCCATATTGTACTCATCGGGGAACACAGATTCAGGAAGCATGTTCCAGTCCCTAGCGGTTCGAATAAAGAATGTCGATCCGAACCGCTTAGTCCGGGTACATGGAACGTCTACCATGTGGCGATGCCTAGAATCTGTGCGCCTCGATGAACGATGGAAAAACGGGGATGGCGGAATAAGGTCGTGCAATTCCGCAGCGCACTCTCCAAAGTGTATCCGGTAAAAAACCGATAGACTTGCCACTCTGCGACGATGAGCGAGGCTCTGGAGTTTTTTGCCTACTAGCACATCGTCGTTTATGAGCCTCTTGGCACGCCTCTCTATCGCCTCAAGCGACTCCAGCTGGTACTTGGCAGATCCATCCCAGAGATGAGAGCAGTATTCCATGCACGAACGGACTTGTGCTTGGTAGAGATTGAGCAACTGTCCCGGGCTGAAATACTGCCTCACCTTTGCCAGTATACCAAGCTTTTTCGAGGCTACTTGGGCTATGGATTCAATGTATGAACCAAAATTAAGAGTAGGCGTTAGGGTGATTCCAAGAAGCTCGAGGCGGTCAGTTATCGGCACGGATACACCTTGGAAGGACGGAGTCAGGTTGAATGGACTCCGTTTTGCGGAGAATAGACACGCCTGGGTCTTGGTCGCATTGAACTTGACCAGATTGGCCTCGCCCCACTCGGAGACAGCCTGTAAGGACAAGTTCATGCGTTCGACCATCGCCTCCCGAAGCGACTGGATTTGTGCCGCACTGGCTTGCGCGCTGGATGCATATCTCTCCACAACAGTGCTATCGTCTGCGTACCCATAGATACCGGGTCTCAGCAGATCGTTAATGTGTAGCAGGAAGAGTGTTGCGGAGAGAACTGATCCCTGAGGGACTCCGGCATTAATAGCCAATTGGTCGGACGAGCAACCGTCGACGACTACTCGAATCGACCGGTCTCTCAGGAAATCTGAGATCCAGGCGCAGAGACCAGCAGGCAGACCATAGGATGGAAGCTTGCCAATAAGACTATCATGCCAGACCCTATCGAAGGCCTTCGAGATATCAAGGGAGACAGCAAGTGCTTCACCATGATTCTCGATGGCCTCGCTCCAGATGTAGGTGGCGTACGCTAGAAGATCCCCAGTGGACCGGTTTCGGCGGAACCCGTATTGTCGGTCACTGAGGAGGTCGTTCGCTTCTAGGTGTGCCAGGAGCCGGCTGTTCAGTACACGCTCCATAGTCTTACAGAGTATGGACGTGACTGAAATTGGCCTGTAGTTGGAGGGGTCGGCACGACTGCCTTTTTTGGGCACGGGCTGCACGTTGGCAAGTTTCCAAGATTTCGGTACTATTCCAGCCGTTATCGAGAGGCGAAAGAGGCGCGTCAAAACAGGAGCAAGTTCAGGTGCACAGGTTTTAAGTACTATGGCTGAAATTCCATCAGGGCCACTGGCTTTATTCACGTCAAGATTCCGCAGCGTTTTAAGAACTTCAGTCTGACGGATGCGAATTTCCGGCATATTCACCTCGCATCCAGGTAGACTAAGAGGTTTCGCATTTGCGGGATCAAGACGAGAATTTTCCGCGAAAAGAGAAGCAAAAAGGTTCGCTTTCTCTACGGCGGTGTGAGCCAGCGACCCATCCGGTTTCAGCAGTGGGGGAAGTGAGGGGCGGCAGAAATTCGATTCAACCACCTTAGCCAGGGACCAAAACGCTTTGCTACCAGAGGGGTAAGAAGCCAGTTTGTTCCCTATACGGCTGACGTGGTCAAATCGAGCTTTCCGTAGAGCCTTTTTGCAGGACTTGGCGGCCCGGTTGAAGGCTTTCTTCTTCTCTGACACGTCCTTGGCCTTGCGGTGTCGAGCATCAACCCAAGCCAGATATGCTTCATGCTTAAGCGCTTCAGCGCGTCTGCAATCGGCTCTGAACCAGGGTTGAGCTTTGCTGGACGTGGCTACATCGGAGAATGGAATAAAGTACTCCATTCCCTGCCGCAGCACATCAGTCACAGCATCCGCACAGGTTGAAGGGTCTTCAGAAGAAAAGCAGACAGGCCGCCAGGGATAAGATGCAAAGAAAGAACGCAGGAATGTTATTCCACTTTTGTTTATTTTGTGTTATTTGCTTTTTAATTTTATCCTGTTATCGTCGTTACAAGCACTTACACATAATAGTTGGTGAATTATTTTACATTTGTAATTTTTACGTTAAGATTTATGTACACAAAGATGTATTTTACGAATTGCTTTATTCAATGATTTATACGTAGATAATATTAGTTGGTGTGTATTATTATATTATTCATGTTGCTTTATAGCTTCACCTCACAAGTAAAAATGCTTGAAAAGTAGCTAAGAGTCATTCACCAATATTGATTTTTAGGGTTCCGTACCTCAAAAGGAAAAAACGGAACCCTTATAGGATCACTTTGTTGTCCGTCTGTCCGTCCGTCCGTCCGTCCGTCCGTCTGTCAAGACCCTTTTTCTCAGGAACGCGTGGAGGTATGAAGCTGAAATTTATATCAATTACTCAAATCTACTTTCCCTTGAAGCTGTGAAAAAATCAAACTTTTAAGCCAACGCAATCAAAAGATACAGGCGTTTATGCCGCAAATTTTCGACACTTGCAAGGGAATCAAAACCTACAGGGTGCTTCCCGTGAATTCAGAATCTTGAAATTTGGTACGAAGCAACGTCTTATAGCATAGATAAAGGAAAAATTACGAAAACCATAAATTTTTAGTTACATCACATAATATATTTTTTTTTAATAATTTTAAACTTACTACCCATTTCCTCATAAACGCGTAGAGGTATTAAATTCATACCAAATACTCAGGTCTATAATACCTTTAAGCTGTAACAAAATCAAACTTCTATGTCAATGCAATCAAAAGAAACAGCAATTTAAGCTGCATATTTTGAAACTCGCAAGTACTCGCAAGGGAATCAAAACCTAAAGGGTACTTCCAGTCGACCTAGAATCTTGAAATTTGGCATGAAGCAACGTTTTACAGCACACATAAAGGAAAAATTCCGAAAACCTTAAATTTTTAGTAACATTACAAAATATATATTTATTTTTTAATATTATTATATTGCAGGTTTGTACGGAACCCTCAGTGCGCGAGTCCGACTCGCACTTGGCCGGTTTTTTTATACAAAGTTCAGCTAAGATTTCACCAGTAATGTCAAACGAAATAAGAACAACCAGATCCTTTAATAACATAGTTCATCATGTAATGTTATACAAGGGTTGTTGGGCGAATGTAATGTTGGATCAAATTCAAAGGGTTTCGTATGTAGAGGTTCTATGGACCTGACCCACATTATAATATTATTAGCATCGATCACCGACGTTGTAGCATTTACAAGATTGGGAAGGGCAAATCTCCATTGACAATACTAAAGGAACACTAGTGGTAGTGTCTGACTTCACTCGAAGTAATCAGCATTATTTTTTGTTTTATGTCATAATCATTTGTAGAAAGAAGAGAAGAGAAAATTTCACATCTACACACAATATTACTACCTGTGCCACACGGTTTTACCCGCATTGTTCCGCTTCTATTGGTCTTAGCGTCATTACGCTATATCATTAGGTATATACAATTTAGCATTCCTCTATAAATATAACACTGAAAGGATTTTCCAAAACGGATCCAGTTCCTGAGATTAGCGCGTTCAACCAAACAAACAAACTCTTCAGCTTTATGTCATAATCATTTGTAGAAATATATATTTTTTATATTCAGACTACATCAGAGGAATATCCTTTATATAGTTAAAATAAAGAAGATATTACGATCATTTCCGATGTATGATACACGAGGAAAGAAAATTATGACTGCGAAAATCGAGTAATTTTTTTGAATTAAATATTAAGAAATATTTCAAAAAGGTTTTTGATACAATTACGTCTACTTTATATGTCGTAGATTATGTTTGGATTCCAATCATTTGGGATTGGAAACATCTTCCTTATTTCGCATAATAGAAGAAAAAAGAAAACACGTGTGTTTCAAAATATATACGGATTAAGAAATAACAAGCCATCATTAAAAGTCATCATTCTACATGCGTTTGGAAATTAAAAAAATAATTGTACTATAAAGTACCTATGATTTATATTCTCATGGAAACCATAACACTATATAATATATAACATAATTATAAGGTACATCGTTATAACTATATTATAGAAGTAAAATAAACATTTAAATTGCATTTCTCTTTAACTTATGTCTCTACTTTAGAACATTACATATATTCAACTAAATAAAACCACCATAGTATTTTTCAATAAATTTATTTTCTTCTAGTTAACAATACTAAAAGATATATCACTAGCGATGCCGCAAGCATTCTTTCCTCTCACTAAGTAGTAGAAACCGTTATCTCCCCAACTCTTCGACCATGAATTCTTGATAATCCAATACGGGGTTGCCTTCCCTGTAGTGTTATCGACTGAAATGAAAGGAAACAGAGAAATTATTGTTTAAGACGTATAGGTATTTAAAGATAATTTTAGATTAAGAGTATCCTATGTCGTTTTACAGCCTTCCACCTTTTCTTTGCAAAAAATCACGTAGATCCGTCTTTCTATTGCAAATAAGTTGTGATAGAATTATAATTAAATATAGAGTAGTTAAAATAGAGTTACCAAAAGTATTGTATCCAACTATAAGAACGGCGTGATCCAAGTTCGAGGCGGGGCAGTCAGCGTCCGAGGGTTCGTCTATGAAATTCCCTTTATATTTCTCCATGGATGCTGAATTTATTGCTGTGAATATTAAATACTATTTAGAAGTAAGCCTAAAGCTTTTATTATTATTACCTATATGCCCAAAAATGGCACCTCTTAACCCTTAATCGGCCATGACTTCAAACAAGTTTATTTTAATACATCAGTACGGGGTTATATCGAGATTAAACAGTAAAATATTAAAAAGTAAAATATTGGGTAGCTTATAGGTTTTTTTGGCGGTGGGATATTATTTCCCTATAACCATTAAAAGTTATGTTTTGTGGGAAATTATTTCCCTATATCCATGAACATACATGTGGGAAATAATCTCCCACTTTGGCCGCGCCTTTACTCGTCGATTTTAACACAGGGACAAAAAATAAAAATGCAGCATTAAATTTATTATTTATTGAATATGTATGAATTTTTAAATTACTTTTTACTTTACTCAACTTTTTACTTTTTATACCTACTTGGTATCCTTACAGGATAAAGGGAAATATATTCCCACTTGAAGATTTCATGCACGGCTACAGGGTATTAATTTCCCACCATTTTTTAAATTAGAAAAAATAACCCAAAGTAATAGCATTAGTACGTTATTTTGTTTATATTTGATAAAATAACACGTTCTTCTTTACGAATTATAAACAATTGCATATTTACAGGATTTTTTTCTGGGCGTAGATCCAAAAACTATCTTGAATTTCGGGAAAAAACGGTCGTTTTAATGAACTTTTTACTTCGATTGTCTACTGACATTCACAGTTGACGTTTAGAAAGAAGTGTTGCTAGAAAAAAATTAAAAGAACTATCTATCTTAAGGTGCGTTCCTTAAATTTTACCGTATCTTTAAAAATACAAAAAATAATAATTAATTTGTGGGCAATGCCGAGGTGGGAAAATAATATCCCCATGGCTTATTAACAACTTAGGAAGTAAGTATATTATGTTATATCACAATTCGTTTCATATAA
Organism: Colias eurytheme; assembly: GCA_907164685.1. Taxonomy (NCBI): domain Eukaryota; kingdom Metazoa; phylum Arthropoda; class Insecta; order Lepidoptera; family Pieridae; genus Colias; species Colias eurytheme. The sequence continues at coordinate 33,349 of CAJQZN010030168.1, read as the reverse complement.
TTTTAATAACAAAAACAATGATTAATATATTAAATAAAAATAATTTTGATCTTCTATGTTAAACTGGGACTCTCTTGGGACCGAACACTAAAATATTGCTCATACAACAGCATGATAAATTACAGTTCAAACTGTCAGAGTTTTTAACCAAACATATACAGATTGAATCTAATAAAATATGTTGATACATTTTCCTACTTTACATTTTTTTAATGAACGAACAAAGTTTTTCAAAACATTTTAAATAAGAATTATTGAAATTGCGATTATTTTTCTTAACCTCAAAAATTTTCAACAAGTATTCGAATACTAGCATGCTATGGTTTCCTTTAAAATTATGGTTCTTGATCTTAATAAACAAATCCATACTAATATTATAAATGCGAAAGTAACTCTGTCTGTCTGTCTGTTACTCAATCACGCCTAAACTACTGAACCAATTTGCATGAAATTTGGTATGGAGATATTTTGATACCCGAGAAAGGACATAGGCTACCTTTTATTGCGAAATATGTACCACGGGCGAAGCCGGGGTGGACCACTAGTACCCTATATCTTGGCAATTACATACCAGCAGAAAGAGGTCCATATTTGTACAAATACTCCACCATAACACGTTCGTCTGGTTTCACCCTTCTAAACCCTATAACAGGCACAGGCTGCGGCTTGTTCTGCCAGCGACAGCCCTGTGGTCGACCCGCGTAGGGAAAGTAATCCTGGTCTTGGAGTACTCCGCCGAAGATTGCTACGATTTCACTGTTGGAGGAAGAAATACCTTCACTTTACGTGGAACATGATATTGTTAGATATAAAGTACAAATAATTAAATCATAAGGAGAAGAGTAGAGAAGGAAAAATAGCTTGACCGTAGCAGAAAAGTAATTCTATATAATTGAGATAATCAGAAGATAACATTCATGTATTAATATTTTGAAATATAATAGTAAGTAAATGTAGAGCTTACGAAACTGTAGTTAATCTGAATAATTAAGAATCTTAACAGCTTAATTGTTTGGAGGTATTTATTGCTGTTGTCTTTAACAAGATGTAAAAAATTTCAGGATAAAAGTTCAAACGTGTGAATTCAACTAGGTTTTAACTGTGTGGAACTACACACGCATGCTCACACACACACAGATTACGATAATGATTTTTTTCTCTGTGTCATCAATTTCACGAGAACGTTATATAAATTTTCAGTGAAGAAGTCCAAAGAATAAATAATATTATCAATTGGTAAGCACTCACTGGACCTAGTTAAGATCTTGTTGAGAGTTCGCGAGAAACGCTGTGGCAAGAAGTTTATACTATAATATTTAACTTACTCTTGCGAACTGCAAAACATGAATTATATTGCGAAGTTCAATGAACCTTGCTATTCATTTTATATCTTGCTGGTCTACGGTTCGCAGAATTCAGATTTTAATGAAAGACATTCGCTAGAATATAACTATCTAATATCGTCTTACCTGCGATGCCCAATGGAAATTTCTTATATGAATATGAATTATATGAAAATGAATATGATATTATTTGCAATAGATTATCTCTTCTTCATATTAAAATAAGTAGATATAAGCACATTAAATAGTACAGGAAACCTGTGACATGCCAATCGTAAATAACTATGATACTAGATAATAAAACATACCTGTATGTAAAATATGTACCTACTTGATAACAAATGACGGAAAATATTTCATATTTTGTATCTTAGTAGAATTGCTAAGGGGTCTTGTTCTTGCTGGGGTCTTCAAGCGTAGCGTGAACAGGTACCTTCTAGGGAAGCGCGTTCCATCTTAGACCACATCTTAGCTTAACATGAGGCGAGATTGTGGTCAAGCGCTTCCCTATTCTAAAAAAAAAGTTCTGAAACGTATTTTAGTAAGATAAAGTAAAAAACTTACGCAAACGCTTTCAACACAGTGGTACTCTGACAGCCGACTCTGCCCACTTCGCAGTCAATCAAGAATTGTTCAGAGAGTGATACCTCCTTGCCCAGATATATCTTTATATGGCTCTCGATGTTGGCTAAAACAATTTGTATAGAAATAATTGAGACATTAATTATAGCAGAAGATAAGATAGGTGATACAAATTGAAGAAACTGTTTTTTTAATACTGCTAAGATTTAAGAAACTAGCTTTCCGTCAGCGGCTTCGTCAGGGAATATTCCATATCACTAGGCCTTAATTTTTTCAAATATAAAAACATATAATAAATTCGCTCCGTTTCGATGTGAAAGAAAGACAATCATACACGTCATATCCCATTAATAAGTCAGGATAATAACAACTTCTAAACATAACAATGGAAGATGTCATGAATACTGTGGTCTGCCTAAATCAGCATAATAGATCGAAGCCAAAGGCTATCAATTATGATAATGACTCGAAGGTAGCTTTAGATTTCATTCTATAAAGAAGTTAAAATTATTACATGAAAGTGAAAATAAATTAATATGAAATGTAAAATATATGTACGGAAATCATTGAGATAATATTAGTAATATTATCTCAATGACGGAAATATGAAGTGCTTGTATTAAATTATTTATCCGAAATCAAATTAAGAACAGCTTAACGAATTATGAAAATAATGATTAAACATTTCTCTCATATTTCCTGTACAATTAAGTATATCAAATAATGAAGTATAGGTATCGTCGTCATATTAATAATTTAACTTCAGCTTGTTGGAGTCCTCTACTTGAGTTGCAATATTAGCGTTTCTGGGAAAATTGGGATTGACATTGCGCTACATTTAATGCAATTTGAACCCAACAGTCTACTTATAATAAAATATAAGTTCGCATGACCCGACTTAACTGGCATGACACTGGCCTCGTATTCATACAAAAGAAATGTACTTTTAATTTCCTTTCTTCTTTCTCTGTAACTAAACTATTGTATTTAAAACGGGTTGGCGTTACGCCAAGAACATTCAAAGTGGCATTACCGACGGCGCTGAACGCCCAGCATGCGCCGCAAGCTCCCTGATCTTTAACCGGCGAAACACAGCCTTTTTCCCTCCAATCAAAGTAAAGCGGCGATGGACCATTGTTTATTGGCTTGAGCACAACATCGCTCGCATTGTAAAGTTCCAGTTCATTTCCGACTCGTTTCTTTATGAAGTAGCAATGCACATAATTAAAGAAAAATACAGTTACTATCAGCCCGTGAACACGCATTCTGAACAAATAATTTTCGTTGCGAAAACGCGCTTTTAAAACGAGCCTTCCGGAATCCGAGCTACGTCGATGTTTTACATCGGTTTTATTGCAATTTTTATTTAAGTGCCGCTGTCTCGCGAGTTTGACATAGCACTCGTAATAAATGGACAATTTTTTAAGTGGAACGCAGTAAATAACTTTGATGTATGAATGTGGATGGTTTTGATTATGTTGTTAATATATTGAGATCGGAGCGAGATTTGTCGCTTTCGAAAAACGGTAATATAGCGATGTATGCGCTCAATCAAATTAATTGTGCTGATAAATTGAGTAAATGCGAATGAAATATTTACGTTACTATTAGTAAATCTGAAATCGGATGGCATGTTCAATCCGCGTAATTGACATATTTTGGTAAAACATCGCCTAACTGCATGAATTATTTATACATATTTTAAACTGTCCGTAAAATTATTCAGTACCACGAAATATTGAATAGCTTTCAATAATATTTCAATTTAACTCCAATAAAATACAATTAACTTTCGAATATTATTTTAGTAACTTTGTACCTACTTGAAGTTGAATCTGGAAAGTCAATCATTTGGATTTTAATATCAGATGAACAGACAAGAATATCTTTCATAATATCCCTTATAGAAAAATCTAAAATGAGCATGAAAAAAGTGCAAAATTGCTACTAGTTTCATAGTCTATACCTAACAATAAGATTAATTCGAATATATCGGAAATTTTGCTTCACACAACGATGAAAATATAATCAGCTTCCTTTTAAGCGGATTCCATGTTAGAAAAAATATAGCGTGACCTGATTTTAGCCATTTTTGAAACGAAAATCTCTTGGTTTTTCGTAGTTGTTTTGCTGACATCTGTTCAACACAACTACCGTGCTAATTGGACGCCGAAAATTTCAATACGGGCACCGTCTAAATAATTAATTTTTAACTGATAATGAAATAAAGTATGCTAAAATGGCATAAATTAATGGAGGGAAAGTTCAAGCTCAACAATCAAATATTTTAGGAAAATCCATCGCACTTTCAAATTACGATTTTTTTTAATTGACTCCGTAATTGTTTTCAGCCACATTTTAAATACGAAATTTTATAATTAAAAAAGGGATAACTTGAATATTTCGATATTTGTAAAATATTTTGATGCAATAATTTAAGACTAAAATATTTGCGTTCTCGTCCTGGATACTATCGATCCTGGATACACAGGGCGCTTCTTGTTATTGTTGAACTCGACAATCCGGGGTAAGCCACTTCTTAAACCATCATAATATCACTGGTTAGACGACTTAACAAATTAATAATAGACTGCACAGAGAAGGCGCAGTAAATCTATTTTGTGGCTTATATTTTTAAATAGATAAATTTTATTGAATTGTTTTAACATTTTTCATGGATGCTCTGCTTCCATTGGTCGTAATTAGACTATTCAACATAAAAATAATTATTCGATTAAAAATTTATACATCATGTTTAGTGGTAAATGATTATTTTTCTGTATTTTGAAGATTCAAAAACGTTTCAAAACGAATTGAATAAATAAATGTTTGAGTTTGAGGTTAAATTCGAAACAGTAGTTCAGGAACTGGTTTCAGGAAACCAGCTCTAGCTACACTTCAATTTTTTATATTATTATACATTGTGTGTTGTTTAATGGTACATTAATTAAAACAAACATAGGTGTAATGGTACGAATTGCTCCACGAGATCGTATCAGTCTCAGCGGCTATCTTAGAAATGTTCAAGTTTTAATTGATCAATTTAACTTGAACTACTCTCATTTGCACTGCCCCTAGGGTTCCCACAAATAACTTTGTTAACGTTATACGCCGCAGGGCCACATTGCTACGCTCTTACGATTAATATTGTATTGTTTTTCTTTGGATTGTGGATTTGTTTGATAACGGGTTTAGACTGGATTGAGATTAGGAATCGTACATTGAGGATATTGTTCTTAGGGGATGTGTAAAGAAAATTAAACCATTTTTTCGTATGTTTGTCGTATTAGATTAAAGACGGTAAGGATATTACAGTTTTTAAAAAATTACATGTAAACTAGAAGATCAACGAAATATGTAAATACGAAAAAAAGTTTTAGATCCATTTTATCAAAATTGTTTAGAGTTATGAAAATAAAAAAGTAGCATTAATTCAAAATAATTTCCTCTTACTCCTGAAACCTTACTTTACACGTTCACGAATGCCATAGCCTACTAGATTACAAACACATACCTAAAGAGGCTAATTCTAAACAGTAAATTGCTCACTATATACACTGTTAGTTTTAACTAGGATAAGATTGTACTTAAGCTGTAAGATTTGTAAATATTGTATGGTACTACCGAATAAATCACCTTGGAAATCGCTACGAGTTTTACTTGAACAAGTGGGAACCTCTGCGCCTCTACTCTACTCTACAATACAGTCCACTGACCGGGGCTATAATTAATAGTGCCTATACGTGCTAATTTAATATTGCCAATATATTCCTTAGCGTAATAGTCGCCTCAAAGGAAGCACATTACAGCCAATGTGTATTAATAAACGTAGATTAATTTCCGACATATTGTCCAGACGTTTCTGAGAGTTAATTAAAAGATAAGAGGTTGGTAGCGACATTTGTGTAATCTTTTATTTTCTGTTTATCTTGTTATGAATTGGAAAGTTCTAGTATTATATTTAGAAGAATACAATTGTTAACATGGTTTTTACAATAATGGGATTATAATGGCATAAAGGTTTGGAATACAATAGGTGACTTGTTTATGTATAAAAGTAAATTTGTAAAGGAAGGTATACTCACATTTATATAAATCTTACGTACTCATATTCGTATATGGGTGTAGTTTCTTTCACAAATTTTATTTTTGTAAGATTGGCTCTTTTTAATGCTTTTTCGTATTTGATCTAAATAGAGATAACATTGTAATGTAGTGTTTTGAAGTATATTCAATTGATAACAGAAAATTCATTTAATGTAGTGTGAATTTAAGAGTCAATACGTATTACATACTATGTATGTAAATTTTTAGTAAAGGATACCTCAAAAGAGTAGGATTATATAAATAATATCGGACGAGTAATATTCGATATTCCTAGAAATTGAAAATTGAATCGTGATGTAAATTAACTCCACGATTTTCGTTTCAGCCACATTATATTTAAATAATTTGAATTCAATAAATTGTATAGGTATTCGTAGGTTATTCAATAATTAATATTCTACAAGGAAAATATTTATTTTGACATAAAATGAATAGTTATGATATCTAGTTAACAAAATTTGTGTCAGCCCTAGCTCCTAACTTCTAATAATGTATATTTGAAATACTTATTTGTTGTTATAATTATTTATTGCGGGTACCTATTAAAAATAAAAAGAATATTTGACTATCCGGAATGAATTGTTAAAGTAAAATTTCAATACAATACTGATTAACTAAATTGTGGCAACCCTAGCTGCCCATACGTTCAATAGCCCTTGAAAGCCCCTAAGGGAATTACCTGTTATTATTGCTATGAAGTTAATACTCGAGCAAATGTCTCAGTAATTGTAATCGCAGAATATAGAGAATACTCTGTGGCTTTCGATGGATGTAATTTATTTAAGCTGTGGCCTTTAATGGTTATGGAATTTGGTATTAGCACAGATAATGTAATAGTATAGGTATTAGTATAGATAATAATCTGTACTATGAATAATATAAACGGATGACGTAGTTATTTAAAACTAAGAAACATGTAAAAGCTAAAATTAAAACCTAAAAATTACTTTGGCGTTTCTTTTACTTTCATATACTTTTTTTTTATTGTTTAGTTCTTACATTTATTACATAACTGCCAATAATCAATTATATTATACATAATAATTCATTCAAGTAATATGAACATGATCTGTACAGACTATAGAATGAACATCATTATTAAATACGAAAACATTTTCATTAAAATATTTGTCTATACTAATATTATAAAGCTGAAGAGTTTGTTTGTTTGTTTGAACGCACTAATCTCGGGAACTACTGGTCCGATTTGAAAAATTCTTTCGGTGTTAGATAGCCCATTTATCGAGGAAGGTTATAGGCTATATTTCATCACGCTACGGGCAATAGGAGTGGAGCCACGGGGGTGAAACCGCGCGGAGCAGCTAGTTTAATATAAACATTAAACACCTAGATACAATATAATCAAGTAATGGTATTTTAACAAAACGTTTAAAGCATTTAAAAATTATGTATATTTTTATTACCTTTTGCACATGACGCTCTACACTCACACATACGTATTTGTACAAGTGTGCGTGTTGAAAATATACACAATGCCAATTCAAACGTTTTCAAGTACATTATTTTTTTATACACATTTGTTAGTACTACATAGGTATGTGACTTTATAATAGTTTCAGCATTTTAAGAACTACTTTTTCGCGAATTTGAGTGTGCTCTACACAATATGCATCTAAAGAGCACTTCGTACGAAGTACTAATATAATATATTCTTCTTCTCTAATGTGATATTTTAAAATCGGATCAGCTGATTTCACGTATTTTTTGTATTTTAATTTTATAGAGGATTTCATAGGGATTTTCATTAATTGTATATTAATTATTCATCCCGTAAAGATCTATGAGATAACAAGCTTCTACAGATTTACGTTCGGAGTAAATTTCCTTTCATATAATAACTCGATTCATACGCTTCTAAGCACTTCTATAATATGTTATATATAATTAAGCTAAGCATAATATTATATAGGAGTCTATACAAGGGTTAAATTAATTATAAACCATTTAGAGTTAACGAACGACCTACTCGCACTGTATGTGCATCCCCTGTTGCTGTGACCATGAATTTATTAAAATATAATACACATTTTAATTTAATTTAAATAAATAATTATGAAAATAAGCAAGGTGTAGCATTGGCTAACATAGTTCAAATAATATATTATAATAATTGAAGAAAGGAGACATATTATTAAATATCAACGTTAACTATTGACAACGTATTATTGAAAATAATAACTGTAAAAACTTAAAATATATTGCGATTATTCATTATAACACAAGAACAAAAAACACAAGTAACAAAACATGCCTGATAAACTTACTGATACTTCTTAGTCTACAGAATTAGTAAAGATTGTGGCGAACGATAAAACTCTTTTTAAAAATCGCCTCACATCTTCCGATAACGAACTACATTTTGCAACTCTATCTTAGCTTAATAATTCGTAAAAACGCAAATTGGCTGTCCCAAATGAAGCATAAAGCATGCACACACAATCCAGCTCAAATGAAGTGCACGCTAAAATAAAATGGGTCGAGTATGGGCATTGTTTGTGTTAATAACCCGATTGGACGAGCTTCACGTGTTTCTAGTATAGCAATTTATAAGGTAACTGTTATTTTAGATGCAGACTGTTATATTTAAGAACTGATTAGAGAAGTAAGCATTGCTACTCTAGCTATGTATGCCAATTTATAAGGTAACTGTTATGTTTAGCTTCTGACTGTTATATTTAAGAACAAGCTCTACGTGAGCTCTAGATAACGGGTTACGACACTGGAATATTTCTAACTAGCCGCTCCGCGCGGTTTCACCCCCGTGGCTCCTCTCCTGTTGGTCATAGCGTGATGATATATAGCCTGTAGCCTACCTCGATAAATGAGCTATCTAACACCGAAAGAATTTTTTAAATCGGACCAGTAGTTCCCGAGATTAGCGCGTTCAAACAAACAAACAAACACACAAACAAACAAACAAACAAACAAACTCTTCAGCTTTATAATATTAGTATAGATAATACATCCTCGTAAGTTTTTCGCAATTCCTCGCGTCAATACAGAGTAATCTAGTAGTACTTTACTAATAACACAAGCCATTAAGAATAGATTTTCAACCGACTTCAAAAAAAGGAGGAGGTTATCAATTCGGCCTGTATGTTTTTTTTTTATGTATGTACACCGATTACTCCGAGGTTTCTGAACCGATTTACGTGATTCTTTTTTTGTTCGATGCGGGATGGTGTCGAATTGGTCCCATAAAAATTTTATTCGGATAGGCCCAGTAGTTTTTATTTTATGAGCATTTTTGTCTGTATTTGTAAATGTTGCAAGTGCAAGTTTGAAGTCGGTTGTTTTTAACGCAGTTAAGTATCACATTTGCTGCGTTAAAATATAGTCCGGTAATTTTTGAATTGGATTTAATCATGCGTAGCTTTCGTAAAGCTTTGTGTTTTGTATTGCTTCTACTTTTTCAGGGCTTCGAGTATTATTCCCAAAATAAAAATATGCATGAGCCCGCAAAGAGTTTTTCCGAGAAAATATTTGTATAGCCGATGTATGGACGATAGATGAAAAATGTGAAAATGCAGGTAAATTTCCCTATGTTTTAAGTAACTTTGTTTTCATTGCTCATTTTAAAGCACTCAACGTTATTATGCATGAAAATATCGATATTATGGTAAGTCTCTGATATTAAATGGTCTTGTGATGAGCTCGAAATTTGGATGCAAATTGCGATTTAATATTTTTATGATTATGGTATTTAAATTTTTTGTTGTATTGCAGATTTTTTTTGATTCTTGTTAATGTTCTAATGTATTCTTCATTGCAGGTGTAGAGGGTCTGAATGAAAGAAAGATCACTTTAAAAAATAAAGTAGTTATTATAAAAAATGTATGTGTTATTAATGCGAATGTTGTGTACACCTAAAATTGATAAATACATTAGATACAATTAATTAGATAATGTCTTTTTATATAGGTATTATAATATATAGTGTGTAGGTATTTATTGTTGTGTGTTCCATAAATAAAATAAATAAATAAATAAAATGTATAGCTAGAATAAAATTACAGACTCTACTGAGGCAGAGCTATGTAATAATTTAAATTGAATAATAATGATTTAAATAACAAAACATCAAAATTTGTCCCAAAACAAATTTTAGGACTTTCAAACTAACCATGAATGCATTAATACATCCACAATTAATAAATATACACTGAAAAGAACCCACGGATGAGGATTTATAACAGTAATAATGAAACCCCATTAATATTCCCTTTTATTCGTGAAAATTATACTTTAAAAATCTCTTTGAAAGCTAATGAATGTTAAACGTGTTGCATTTACAAAGCCTTGTTCTTATAATTATTATAACAGGATCTTGCCCTCATCAACGCTCCGCTTTTGTTTAGAAATCTCTTGTATTTTTTAGTCGAGAAAAGTGAGATAATTTTTCTTTGTAATGGTAGACGTGGATGTAACTGGACAGTTTGATCATAGGTAAAGTTATGAACTACTAGGTTTCCGCCCGCGGCTTCGCCCGCGCAGTCAAAGAAAAACCCGCATAGTTCCCGTTCCCCCATGGGAAAAAATCCCATCCCATAAATCCCATGATTTCCGGGATTGCGTTATTTTCCCGGGATAAAAAGTAGCCTATGTCCTTTCTCGGGTATCAAAATATCTCCATACCAAATTTCATGAAAATTGGTTCAGTAGTTTAGGCGTGATTGAGTAACAGACAGACAGACAGAGTTACTTTCGCATTTATAATATTAGTATGGATTAAGAATGAAGTGTTTTTGATAATAATACTTTTTGTTCAGATTATTTTTCGCTTAAAAATTGGAGTGACTTAACTGGTAGATCAATTCGATTTTATCTTGATCAATTTAATAAAATAACATGTTAAGATATCGCTGGCGTTTGTATCTATCTTTAAAGTAATAAAGTGCATATGCAATGGCAGTCTCATCGCTTTATAGCGATTTCTTCCAGACATCCAATGGTGTATTATGTTGAACATAAGTTAATCAAGGATTATATTGAATATTGAATATATGTAACAATTACATCCTGTAAAGTCATCAGTCAATTTGAGTCATCCATTAACGAATACATTACGTAGGTGTTCGAGCTAAGATGGGATCTCGTTAGATAATAGGTGGAGTAATGTGAGCTTTGGAGGTTGGACTCACGGAGTAAGTATACATTTAGATTATATATTTTTATATTAAGTTTCACTTTTCCATTTGTACATCCAGTATACCAATAAATGTTTCATCAACAAAAAATATTTGAAAAGTATTTTCATGGAGTTCTCTTCTATGTACACACTATCTATCTCTACACTAAAATTGAGCAAAATTCGTTCGATCACTATGGAACTAACAAACAAAACGAATAGGTATACAAACACTTTCACAAGCATAGCATGAACAGAACACATCTGCGAATCTATACTTAATAATATAAAGCTGAAAAGTTTGTTTGTTGGTTTGTTTGAACGCGCTAATCTCAAAAACTACTGATCCGATTTGAAAAATTCTTTCGGTATTAGATAGCCCATTTATCGAGGAAAGCTATAGGCTATATATCATTACGCTAAGAACAACAGGAGCGGAGCAATACGGGTGAAAACGCGTGGCACAGCTAGTTTACAATAATATTACTAAGGATATAATCAACCACTATAACCACGGTGCACGTGACTATCATACGAGTTACTTCCACTTATAAATCAATCCCTGCAATATCCATTTCATCCCATCTCTAGAGATTCAAGTCACCATTGAAGACGGAATAATTACCTTGGTGCGTCGGTTTAATAAAAACTTGTGGCAAAGTTTAAAGAAACAATAGTTTTTATTCGCGAAATGAGAATAAAGATGGCTCGAACTTTTGTGCTCTGCGGTTATTTTCTGATATTGTTTACGGATAGTTGTCAGAAGTTGTACGTTAGAATGTTCTTCACTTGAATTATTGGCGGAAAATATTTTTTGCTGTGTAAGACGTTCTGTATAGCAGAAACTATTGTTAATGTTTTATCAAGGTCTAAGTGGGTAAAATATATTTGTTATAAATGATATGGCAGCTAGAGTTTTTCAAACCAAAGATTCTTGAAGCATTAACAGAAAAATTTCATTAAACTTGCATGCTTGCAAATTCAATGCGTTAAATTTTGATAATTGAGTCCTGCAAACAAAATAATGTGATTTTTTTATTCTTCTTGCTCCGAAAGAAAGAAATAGAATCATAAAATAGTTCAAATCTTATTTTTCTACCCGTTTCTAACTATATGCCTGTAGAAGGTCAGTATAAAACAAAACTCCAACTAAATGTCCCCCATTACTACAGATCCGTCGTATTACGTATAAGTTGTCGCTAAACTAAAGATGTATAATAATCTTTTATACACTAAATTTATGTGAGATCGTTTGTGACTGAGCTCATACTTCCTCATACATCACAACTAACTTCTGTAATATAAAATTCTCGAAGCTTCTACAGTCACGCTCTGCGGGATAAAAAGATTCGAAGCAATGCAGTGTTCGCAGTTATGTCACTTGTTTTTCAATGTGTTTTCACTATTCGAATGTACTCGTTAATTTTTTGCATTTTCAGTACAATTTCAGATTATTTTCTTATGTTTTTTTGAGAATATACGGTAAAGAATCATTGAAGAAGAATTGTAAGCCGCGCATCGAAGGAATGTCATGCCACCTGGAAAGGAAATCGATAAAGATGATACCCAGCGGAGACCAGTGGAAATCAAACCACGAAAGATTCCAAAAGTAATGTGAGAAGTCTATCAAGTGGAATTTTGTTAAATAATTAGGATGTAAAAAGGAAACAGTTTATTGGATACAGATAATTTTGAAGACACAAGAAATATCGTACTAAAATATACCATAGAAGATAATATGTTATATTATCCTATATATTTGGAATTACCAAGTCCCGATTTTCATATTAATGGGACGATTATCCAGCTATTATTCTCATCATCATAATCCATCTTAAAGCTAGGTCTTTGAAAACTTTGTTGTGAAATGATTGGCGTAATTATAAGTCTTTGAGTAAATTGTGTGCGTCTTAGTGCACCTCAGCACTTCTCACAAAGTCAAAGTTCTTCATAGTTCAGACCTTGAGCTCTAGCGTCTAACCCTATTTTACGTTGCTTTCATATTATACTATTTATAGTTTCTTATTTTATTTACAGAGCTCTAGAAGATCAGTTATCAAAGCATAAATATATCTTAGGCGTATTAAAAAACCACTTATTTATATTTATGAATGGCTGATTCAACGGAAGAAAATTGAAGACATGATTTAAGGTGATTTAAAAACCTATTACATTCTGTTATAAAAATTATATTAAGATATAAACTGGGTAAAATATTGTAAAAATTTATATTTTTTTAGAGTTAAATAAAATACTGTAAAAAATAACAAACTCCATTGAATTCCTTCGCATTGTGTACATTATTATTATGCTAGAAATTGCCTCAAGCCCTACCTCTTGTCTTATTCACCTTGAGGCTTGAACCCATAGAAAAAGTCTATTTTCCTGAAAGGCAACTTAAATATTTTACACCGCCTTAGTTTCCACTCTGGCTTCATGTATACTTAAGTATTATAATCTTTGCTTTCACTCGACTTAAGGGTTTTCATGTAGTTTTCAGTAAATGCATTACTGAATTTTACTTTTACTAAACTTTCAGGGCTTTGCCAGTCTGCGAAAGAAGGCAAAATAACAAGGTATAGGAACTAGGATAATTATGTTTTAATATTTGATATTTAAAGAGAAATGAAGGAAATCATGGTCTCATTAGTGAATAACGTCGATTCAATAAATTGTTCGAAATAATGAGGTATGTTGACTATAGGATAAAGATTTTTAATGTATTTTATTGCTTTACTAGCTTTCCGCCCGCGGCTTCGCCCACGCAGTCAAAGAAAAACCCGCATAGTTCCCGTTCCCGTGGGATTTCCGGGATTGCGTCATTTTCCCGGGATAAAAAATAGCCTATGTCCTTTCTCGGGTATCAAAATATCTCCTTACCAAATTTCATGAAAATTGGTTCAGTAGTTTAGGCGTGATTGAGTAACAGACAGACAGACAGAGTTACTTTCGCAATTTATAATATTAGTATGGATTATGTATTATGTAATTGTTATACCTCTTGATTGTTTACGCTGCTGGTACTTCGAGTGAAATAGAATCTGTTTGTATTTTGTAATTTAATGGAAGCATTATAAAATCGGCCATGTATTATCGTAATTAATGACAAAATTTTGATGCCTTATTTCTTCTTTAAAAGCTAATGAGGTAGCTATACATCTATACCTACTGCGTTGGGACAACAAGTATTTAGTAATTAAATGTTCTATTGGTTTATTTATTTATTTAAAACTACAATTAGAATCGTATGGTTAGTGCCTAGTGATCAATCCGTTGTCAAAGTGTATCAATAGAACTTATATTAAGACGATACACAAAAAAAAATCCACTGCTTGGCGGGCGGAGTCTAATAGCTCGCTATCGCGAACGCCGGTGTGCGCGAAGTCATTCTTGCAAACTCGCCGCGCTGCCGCTGGCCGACTCGGGACAAACATGTATGGAGTCGTCATACAGTTATAATATTGTTATACATTTATTCAATTGTTGATTTATTGGTTTTATTTTCTTGCTTATAAACAAATAATCTTCTTTCCAACAACTATTTAGACATTATTAATAATTATTATTATTTCGTAATGTTTACTTTATTACAAAATAATACAGGTTATAAATAATCTTTAAAATAACAAAAAATATTGTTACTCTGAAAAAATGAAATGGTACTCAATAACGCGGACTACTGAATTGATTTAGATAGAATTTGATGCTGACGTAGATATTACATCATGCCCAGAAATGAAAGGTACTATTTCTGAAAGAAGTTATAAACCCTAATTCTTCTCAGTCAAAGTCAAGAGTGGAAGATATCACTAATACAGTAAAACTGATGCGAAACTTTGGATGTTAATTTGTATATTTTTTTGTTAGTTGTTACTTAATCACGTCAAGACTACATTACCAATTTTGATAAAATATAGCTAATTGCCTGGATTTACACATAGGATACTTTTTATCCGAACTGAACACTTCTGTGGGATAAAACAGGATTCACGATATAACCTAATTCCACGCGGGCAAAGCCGCGGTCGGAATGATATTTTTTTAAATAAAAAAATTGTTTAAAAAAAACACAAAATATATTGACGCATGTATTAATTTTTTTCACTCTATTATAATTGTAATTATTCATTACAAATAATCAAAATAAAATAGCCAGAACAAAGTTAGGCCCTGGTAGGGTAGGTAGGCAGGTACAGCAATGTGAGACGAACACTGGCTTATTTATACCAATAATAATGTATTATAAACATTAAATTAAGTTTACTTTCTAACAACAAAAATACATAATATTAGCTAATGTGAAAGCGAATCAACCAATCATCCCACAAAAATGAAATGTGCACACAAATATTCATCCAAATCGGTTTATGTCATTAGGAGGAGTGACTGCAGCGCCATCTTCCGGGCCCAATTGTGTTTCCAGATCACCCAGGAACTCAATTTAATATACTTACACAAAATTTTTCGAAATGAAAACTCACATTACTATGTAAATATGAATATAAACCTGTTTTATTACTAAGCAATTTCCCGCACAGGTGTAGTAAGTATAAATGAAATAAATATCAACATCAAATTCTTTATACAACATACTTATCTACCACCTTCTAAGAAATGTAATTCTTGAAATTATTTCGTATTTTTTTTAAATATAATACTACTCCAATGAGCTCCTGTTCCATATTATGTCCGCCATACTTCCACTAAGTTCACCATGATTTTTTATTTCTTTGCACTTTGTTGCTTTTTGCTAAAAATGGAATCATGCGATAAAACCAGTAGAACGTTGATAACATACATTTTTGACTGAATAAAGGTACTTACGAAGGAGTGGGTTCACATTGTGAACAATCAGTGGGTTTATTTTCCTTCTGGATTCCGGATTTCTGAAAAGATTATCTATGCTATAAATGAAAATATCTTACACATTCGTTATGTACTTAAAACAGGGGTACATATCAAACATCGTCTATAATACAATTATTATCAAATTTAAAATAAAACCAACTTACTTCATTAATTTGTTCCAATTGTAAGCATTCTTTTTCCTCCAACCTTTATGTTTCTTCTTCTTATTTTCTTTATTGTCCCCATTTGTCTCATTTTGTCTTATCATGTTGTCACCCTTTTTTACGATTGCGCGAGCGACACAAGTTCCCCGTGTGACGGCCGTAGCGGGAATGACTCGTGCAGCGATCGGGGTAGGAAGGTACAGGGCGGCTCTCGCTATATTGGCTGGTCAGGCGCTAATTTCAAGTATTTCTTGTTTATTTCAAAACCATCGCATATTTAAAAATTCTAAATCGGTAGACGTATAGGTTGTATATTTTATAGTTAATATCCAAAAAGTCGTAACTTTACGTTTGTTATTTTGAAGATGCCAGAGATTATAAAAAAATAACAATGAGAACTTTGTATTTTTTTTCTATCGAGAAAATATCATGGAATCATGTTTCTAAAACGGTAGACGTATTGTGTTACTATTGAACTTTCTTGTCAAGAATTTTCATCACGACAACTTTAATAATATAAAAATTACGAAGGTTTAAAAAGGGCCGTAAATGTTAGAAAAATTAATTCATCACCTTAAAATTGAATTTACTATTATCTGAGTCTTACAATGAGTATGTAGAAGTTAAGGCTCATTAAAATTACCATCTAAATATAACCTACAGGCTACAATTATCCAATCATCTTTGACCCTAATCACAATGAACATAAGGTCGATAATAGCAAAACTAATCACACTCTGAAACGTGGAAGCTCTTACGATTGTCATTAAACGTGGAACTCTAGGGGATTACATAAACTATTGAAGGACCTGGACTCTGATACTGTTTGCGAACGTATTGGAATGGGAATCTCGTAATTGCATACAATGTGGGAAGTAGTAATTGCGGGCAACTGTTTTATGGGGTACAAGGCTAGTATTTTTATAGTGTTTACAATTTATCATTCTTCTATAAGGAGGAATAAGCGACGATCGATTTTAATACCCTTATAGGAGGCCTGTATCCCAGCAGTGGGAACGTATATGGGCTGATGATGATGATAATGATTTTAATTTTTAATAGAACTATGGAATTTATAATATCTTTGAGTAAGTGTAACCGGTGTTACCTAATTGAAGGTAAAATAATAAAACATTATATATTCAGGCATTGTAATATTAAGGATTCAATAGAGGTATTCCAAATATAATTCAGTAAATGAATAACTAATAAATTCCATATGATTGATTATTGAAACATAACAGCACAATGCATTATTGATTTAACAAAGAGCGCATAATATACTAGATGTTGCAAGCGAAATGCAAATCCATCGTGTCACAGTTTAAAGCATTATAAAAGAAAACATTTCTTATCAGAAAGTCTCTTTCAATTTACTAAAACTTTAAATCCACAATATTGTAATTAAACATCCTATATAAATGTTCCTTCTTAGAACTCCGGTTGAAATATGTCACGTTATTGAGTGCTTTCAACCTGATTTATGACACGCTCTGTGCATTTGCGCCATCTAGTTCAATATATAATCTGCGGACTGGGCTTACTACCGATAGTATCGAGATCTGATTCAATCGAGTTTGATTCGACTTAACACTCATTTTATACTCTTTAAAACAAAGAAAAAAGTTGTTCAAAATGAAACTAATCTCGGCCGTTTGTTCGATGATACTATTTAATCTGGAAAACTCGAATTGTTTGCAAAGTAAGAATTCAGGATCGAGGAATTAAAATTATCACCATGCTAAGACTAATAGGCTCAGAGTAATGCGGGTAAAACCGCGGGACTAGCTAGTCGACAATAAAATCAAGCTCGAATATCGGTGGTAAGGCTCATGAACCCATTCCTAACATTATCGTCACTTGAAACTTATTCAATGGATCTGGCCATTGAAATATACCGCGGCTGTAAGACCCTTCTATTCAATGTTCTGTTGGGTCTTTAATAGCCCGGTTTACACGCACGCTCTTTACCGCGTGATTGAGTGCGCGGGATTGAACGCGGGAAAGCACGCGCGCTGAGGAAAGAGGAAAGATTGTGCGTGTAAACGATAATCGCGCGCGATTGAACGAAGGAAAGCATGGCGCGTTGGAGTGTGTGCGGAGTGGACGCGCAATCTCGTTCTCTCTGTCATCGTTTAAATGCTCGCTCTTTCCCGCGTGAAAGCCGAATCGCGCGCGAAAGAGCGTGCGTGTAAACCGGGCTATTATGTTGTACAGGTCAACTTAGTTGGGACAAACTTCAAGTTGATAGTTTAGGAGATGAACATTTTTTTACTATTTTCTGTTTAAAGTAATTATAATTATTATGTTATCTTTAGAATACCAACATTAAAACATTTTTCACGTGAAAAGGTGTTTGGCGTTGTTGAGAATTTTAGGAAAATCTTATGGACTCGCGTCATTAACATGCTAATGTTTTAAAATTGAAAAATTTAATACAAATATTTTCTATAAAGATGATTTAAGGAAGTTATAACAGGGCCTTGATCGAAATAAGGATAACGCCTTGGTTTTAGAAGATTGTTGGATGATATTATAAAATTTGCGTAACAATCTGTATAAAAATAGCTACACGCAGGATGGAGAAAAAAGGAGGCAGCAGAGAACTTTAACAATTAATATAAACTAGAAAATTTAATATTAAATTAATGTTATAATGAAGAAAAGAGGACTAATTATATTGACCGACCCGCGAAGGCGCAAAAAAACCGAAATTTACTTATTAATAATTTATTGTAAAAAAATTACATTATAAATTATTCCTAACTTAAACTACGTCCCTCCCGGTTCAATGTTGGAACCAAGAGTGCTCGTCGTCCACGGCGGAGCAGCTACAGCGTCGCGGTGGCGATGATTGCCGCAACACTCTCTGGAATCGCATGTGTGCGCGATGTCGCAATTGCTAACAGGTGCAAGTCCTTCTTGGGTGGCCCCATGCATCCTTTAATACCTAGTTAAGGCGTGTATACACAGTACATAACAGACTCACTAACTTTTCATATTATTATGTATTTTTCAATTATTGCGATAGTAAACAAATAATTAAGATTTGAATTATCATTTGTATTTCTTTATTTTAACTTCCTTTTCATCTCTAGCCCGAAAGATTACTAAATTGTACCTAAGTATACTGATCTAATCACACCGAATCTTAATGAAATATTACTTAATACAGAGAAATTATAATAAACAAGCTTATGCGAGAAATAATTAAGATCCCAAGTGCAAACTAAACTAAAAAACATAAAGGGAAGACGGGACCTCATATAGTTTAGAAAGTAACTATTGCAGTTCTTATTCAGACATATTTACTATTTCTGTGGGAATATTTTCAAAGGATCTCTATGAAATTATTGAATTAATCAATTTCTTAAACTTACTTAGTACGTTTGATCGTTTAAAAGTTGTAATTAAATATTTCATACACCATTATGGACAATTCTAAATTTTATGCAATACTAGCTGCGCTTCGCGGTTTCACCCGCGTGGCTCCGCTTCTGTTGGTCTTAGCGTAATGGTATGTAGCCTACAGTCTTCCTCGATAAATGAGCTATCTAACACCGTAAGAATTTTTCAAATCGGACCTGCAGTTCCTGAGATTAGGGCGTTCAAACAAACAAACAAACTCTTCAGCTTTATAATATTAGTATAGATTATTATCAATATAATTTTCCGTTAACCGGCACAATTACCGCTAGTAGGTATACCAATGAAAATAATTTAATGATAAAAAACCTCAAAACTTCAGTTAAATAAATTACTATACACACTGCGTATCAAAATAGGCGTGATGCCAAAACGGCCTCTGCATAGCATTCATTACTGGAGCAGTTTTACCTTAATTTTATTCTGCACAAGTTTATACACATGGTTTTGCTTTCCTAGTAAAAAAACTTGAGAGGTGTCAAGGTACTAGGATGCGACGAAGTTCTATGAGAGAGAGAGAGAAAGACAGACAGAGAACCAGACAAAGCTTACGACTATTATAGTAAAAAGTGTCGTTACAAATTTTGGTCATAATTCCGTTTAGCCCCCGATTTATTCACAACGCGCGATAAGGAACTTCGTTCCAGAATTACGATATTATTAAATATCAAAAAAATTAACGAATTAGAAAATTTCAGACGATGTTCTAATTACGGAAAGCAACAAAATCGTTGGTAAATTTTAAATTTGATATTTCCGGATTCCAATCCCCGGTTAAAATTTATACTAAGCTTTGATTGCGTTGCGTACTGAAGAGCTATACTAGTTAATCAGGGTTTTAGTCGGATATCGTAGAACTAGAGTGCATAATGAATGAATATTTTATTGTGCATAAACGTGAGAAATATTTTGTAAAAATAAAATATTGTTTTAATTAATTACACTGTAATAGATTTAGAAATGTTGCACAATAAAGCATTATGGGCAAAAGTATAGTTATTGTTTATGGTAAGGCACAGTGTACGCGATATTATGATTTATTTATTTATTTATATGTCTTTGGGAATATAAAAAACTATCATCAGCAAAGTTTCCACTGAAATTTATATTCTTAAAATATAAAAACACATTCAGTCACATACAGTAGGTAATACATTTAAATTATTAATTTAAATTTGTTAACATATATATCGCAAGCATGAGTACAATTTTAACGTTTATTCGAATTTTTTTTTGAAACATTTTAGACTTTCACAAAGCATCATGATACTATGTAATTATTGATTCATTATGCCGTAGTAGTTATTCATCAGCAGCTCTCGGTCTAGCATAAGCTCCTTTCGCTAGCGTTTCTAATTTTGTTAGAAACTGTATACCAGCTAAAAGACTTCTTGTTATTTCTAATGTAATTTGTAGTTGGGGACTTAATTCGGAATATTTTCATAAAATTCGGTTTACATTCCGTTCTAGGGTGGTATTAAAACTAACTTATAATATTTATTATACGTAATTTAAATTGTATGATAATTTTATGTTTATTTTTGTACAAACAAGACCATAACCATAAAATAATGTAACAAAAAGGCTTCATTTGTACAAAATATCGGTCTTATTGCTAAACAAAATAAATCTAAATCTCGCATAGAAAAGAAAATATAAGATGTTCATGGATTAGCAACGAAAATCTAATGTGTTATAGATATAGATACATTCATCCTTATATTCTCAACTAGCTTTCCGCCCTCGGCTTCGCCCGCTTTGTCTAAAACCTATTAAATAAGTAATAACTACCAAAATCTTCCTACCTTCCTGGAGAACCAATCTATCTATTAAATAAAACTTGCATCAAAATCCGTTGCGTAGTTTTAAAGATTTAAGCATACATAGGGACAGAAAAAGCGACTTCGTTTTATAACTTTTATACTATGTAGTGATGATACAATCCACTTTGTACTAGGAGAATATATTAATTAATTGCTAATAAAATTCTTACAAAATATTTCATTGAATCTTACTTAAATTAATTAAACTGAATTCCAATGTATTGAAAAATTTCTTTGCATATTATACAGTAGATACAAATACAGAAACCTCTCCTACTTCTTTTCAATTATTATTGAAATAAGTAAATTTGTGTTCTTTAGAATATAAATATACTAGTTTTGTTCTTGTTATCGTTAGGGCTCTTTCAATTTATGCGTTTCGTATCGGACCGCTACAGTGCCGAAGTGGTGCGTTTGTCGTACGGCGCACGGCCGGTCGTTTGTTTTCATACAAAACGCACGGTGCGGCAACAGCGCGGCGTCCGTACCGCGAACGCTCGACAACAGGACGGCAGCGTCGCAAGTCCCATAGGGAAGTTGGAAATGCAATAAAGTATCGATATATATTATATCGTATCGATGTTTTTTGAAAATATCAATATCGATATTGATATTTTTATTAAAAAATATATCGGTGTGATTTGACAGAGAATATTCGTGCTCTAAAAATTAATTTTTTGGTCTACTTAATCTAATTCAATCATCTTACATTTCTACGGGTACTCAAGTACAGAAATACGTTTATTGAGATGCTATTATATATTTGTTTATTTTTTTGTTTGATGTTTTTCAACAAGAGCACTAACAGTAATGTTTCTTCGTCATAGTCCATGGCTTAACTGGTGTCAAATAAATTTAAAACATCACTAGCATACAAACGCACGGCAGTCAAATACGCTTTCAATTTAAGCGTTTGGTAACGGACTGCTACCGTACTGCAACGGCACGGCAGCGGGTTATAACTAGCGGCACGGAAAACGTGCGGCAGCGGTCCGATACGAAACGCATAAATTGAAAGAGCCCGTGTACGGAAGTATAGTACCTTTGAAAATATTTTGTAAAATAAATGTATTTGGTACAGGAAATAAGTGGGCTAAGAAAGAAAGATCAAAACAAGTCGAAATAAATTTCCTTCTTCGTAATAGGGATATGAAAGAGAGGATGTTATCGAAATCGATAAAATAATAGGTACTAGTTATATCATTATTTTTAAATTGATTTGAAGAATGGTTTTTTGTAAAAAATGTATATCGTTATTTTTTTTTATAAGATAAGTAACTGTATTTAATTAAACAAGTTCGTACAGCGCTTATTTCCAGATATTTCAGTTGTGTACAACAACCTTTTCATGTTTAAAAGATGACGTAGAGAATACACCTAAAAATATTATAAAAAGCAGTAAAATACAATATATGTTATTTACATTAAAAATAAATGTACTTAACCTATACATATCGATATCATAACAGCACATAATAATTGTATAGTTATTTTGTCACGTCTAAAAAGTGACAGTAATTTTCAAAATAAATTGGATATTTTTCGTATATATAACTTACTAGTATAAACATTTTTAAAATTTATATACCTACTAGGTATCTAAAAAGAAAACCTTAACTTTGAATTTTATTATGCTTTCTAAGAAAAACTATAATTTTAACCACGTTTAAAACCGCCAGCCAACCACATTCAACATAACATTCTTAAAAATACTTAAAATACACAGTAAAATTAAAATATGACTTCTTCTTAAAGTATTGTGACCGAATTACATTAAAAATTAACTGTGATGATGAGAGTTAGAAAAAAGTTGTAATCGTGAAGTTTTCTGCCCTCCTTCTTTTAGTTTCCTTGTAAGTTTTAATACTGTTTCGGTCAAAACTGGGCTCTATAATTCAATCAATTTTAATTTTTAAACGCACAAAAATAACACATAATTCAATTCTTAACACGACCTCATTTATTCATTCAACTACACTATAGAAGCGTTTTTGAATAGACGAAATACATTATAAAATTAACTAAAATTAAAGCGCTATTACTATCCTTTTTGCCAGTCAATAAAAACGTTCACACTGCAAATGTTCTAACAAAAATATTGATGCATTCAGTTTAAAATAAATATACACCAATAACATTATTTATGGACACTCGATAAGATAAATATCTATACAGAGGAAGAGGCGTTGCTAGAAGTCTGCTCGTTTTGGAAACACTCCAAGCGGAGTTTAGGGAGGGATGATTTAAAACAAACAAGCGTATTTTATTCAGGCGCGTTAAAATGTTGAAAGGTTAGTTGGGCATTAGTGGAATTCTTTTTGGGAGTTATTTAAAATAGTAGTGCACTTTTTTAATGCATTTTATCAGTAGGTTTAGTAGGTATGAAGGTATACGAGCTTTTATTGCATCATATTATACGATGGAATTTATAGTTCAATAAGAACAATTATCTACGATATTAAGTAAATGAAGAAATTACCGAAAGTAAAAAAAAAATCACTCTCAGAGAGTTTCTAACACTTAACAAGAAATTAGTAATATTTCGATAATATTTAGAAACATCGCTATTACTGGACTTGTCCAGAGCGACATAAATATTATACAATTTAAATAGTATATATAATAATATACTTACTTATATTTTAGGAACTTTTCTACGAAACAAATAATTCGAATGTGACACCGTTATTTAATATTTTACTTGCTTACATTTTCCGTACAAGTAAACGATGCGGGCTTTACTATTTTACGAAGTCGGTTTATATTTATGTAAGTTGAAATCACATAATTATCGATTTATTTTAAAAATTATTTTACATTATATTATATACTAATCACATAGTACTACTTGTTTCGGCTTAAAATGTAATTTACAAAAAAAGTTGTTAATCTACTCAGAAAATATATCTACAGCTGTTACTGTTAAAATAATTTCTAAACTTGATTGAGCAGGTCTTCAGTTAAATCAAAACAAGGAAACAACGAACTATCAAATCTGTCTCCAAAAGACTATGTAAATTATTCTCTTATGTTCTATAATATTCTACCTATCGCATAAATTGGCTGGAATATCGTATCTTGAAGTTATAGCTGATTGTCTCAAGTGCTCGTTTCAGCCAATTGTTGCTTCACGGATACAAGTCGATACAACCAATCTCTATTGTGAAACAATAATTCACGGATACACGTTGAGCTAAGAAATGTTTCCAATTTAATATAACAATACGAAATACAGAGAGAGCTTTTGCTCGTTAAATATCAATGTTTGTTTGGCACTTTTACAAATTATTACGAATTTAACACATATTATACTTATTTTTTTTATATTTAACTAGCGGCCCGCTCCGGTTTTGCCTGTGGTATATAATAAATACTATAATAGTTTGTTTGTTTGTTTATTTGAACTGTTGATTTCAGGAACTACTGGTCCGATTTGAAAAATTCGATTTGATTCGAAATAGGAGCGGAGCAATACGGCTAAAAATCATCTGTGGTATTACATTAAACTGTTTTATTTTAAATTTTATTAGTGTGATAAGAATACCCCATGCATTATTAGTTTAAAGGAACAAAAATACAGTAGGTGCGATAAAATCTTGAATTTGTTGTTCAGAATTTAAATTGCAGTGGTAGAAATTTGATCGTGTGATTTTCACAGTTTTTTCTGTTGTTTTTCTTTATGGCGATCTGCGCGTATCAGATTGATCTATAAAACTGTCGAGCGTGTTTTGCTTTGCTTTGAATTGGGTTACATATTTGTATGGAAATCGAATTCTACATTCAAAAGAAACACTATTTTTTTTCTTTTTACAAATGGAATATCGTTCTTTTCTTTTCCTGTTCCAATACATCATAAATAATTACCATATCCAAATTTCTTTCACGGTGCTTAAGAAAGGCTGCAGAGGCGGCATGTTTCGTCAGTCAAAGTGTGTACAAGCAGCCTTAGATACGGCAATAACTTTGACTTAATATGCAATTTTTCAATATAGAATGACTGTGTTACGTTACAACATAGTTATCTTATCTACAAAGACTACATCTAAACAATATCGACAATTATGCTATGCTTGTATGTGTGTGTATAAAGTGTATTTTCCATAGGGAGAGATGCATGTTTATTCAGTATAATTTCTCGGAATGCATTTAGGTAACTGCTCCTTTATTCTATCGATAAAGCTTGTCACATTTTTACACGCTTTATATTAGCTTCACCTGTATGTTTGTTTGTTTGTAACCGACCTCTTTGGGCGCGATTTTGACCAACATTAAACGGCCAGATTTCGTTCAAACTTTGTAGATTTATTGAGGACCGATGACAATACACTAATTTGATAAAATTTTCTATTTTTTAGTTCGGTTTTTTATAAAAAGCGTGTTTTTTAGTTTTTTTACTATTACTATTATTTTTAAACTTGTACGTGTTTACTTTACAATGCTTGGCGCGTTCATAAAATAAAGTTTAATGTTCTCTTAGCATAATCAGTGTTTTAGGTTTTTACGAAAACCTATTTACGGAGGCTTAAACGAAAATTCAATTAATATTTAATGTCTCCTCATTTCGCGTTTATAACCTTAAATTTTATGAACACTAAACATTATCTTTATAACTCCTTGAGTAACAGCATTGAAACTCCAACCTAAATAAATGATCCTTGATTTCAATAAGTTGGTGAAATGTTATGTGATATTTGACCAGTCTATAGACTAATAAAGTTTAAGGGCTGATTTTTCAATCCTTGGATAAAACTTATTCGTCGAATAATGTATAAAACTACCATTTTAAAAACGTATTCTTATTGTCCGTATTTGACAGTTTACGTGACATTTTAATATTATCGTGTAATACTTTATTGGACGGATAAGTTTTAACCAAGCATTGAAAAATCGGCCCTAAAGAGTAATATAAAATTAGGTAGAATAAGTAGCTAGTGACAGGCTTATATAATATATTAAGTAGTACGTTCGTAAAGGTGCGCATGATCTTTTCATCACCCGCATGTTTGACAAGAGTTTCAATCAGAAAGTAATGCAAAGCTTTCTTTGTAAAGCCTTATTGACTAATGATAATAAAAAAAATGTTGTGTGGTTTTATGAAACCACGGTAAAAGTGAAACTTTCCGAACACTGCTTTATACCTACTCGGCAGCCGACCGTCACGCGACATGCGCTACACAGACCAAAAAGTTTGAGACGATGTAATAAAAGTTTCACTTTAATATATTGTATTAAGTAAATAAAGTCGACCTCACGTCGTAGTGTTTAATTTATATTAATAAATAGTTATACTTATGAATACTATCACGTATTTGAGTGACAATAATTTGTAATAACGAAACCCTACTTCTAAATATAAGTGAGAGCTAAGACCAAAAATAGCAAAATGTATTTTTTTGAAATATACATATTATAATAATAGGTGTCATGTATACCGTTTCATCAAGGAGTATACTAATTGTTACCTTGCATTGTAAAATCTGCTATATGAGACAAAGACTAGCCATCATTCTGAAATCGCCTCCACAAATTTCATAGCTGAATGTATGCACTGGACAGCAGATTATCATACTGTTTGCATATGCATAGACCACGTTTGTTAGCACTAACACCTCGTGAAATAGATAATTGCCCGTATATATTACAATGAGAAGCTGTGCTGACGACGCTTACAACCTAACCAAGTGATAAATTAACCACACAAATATATACAACGTGAATTAATCTGTATTATTCAACCGATACGGCACATAATTGCTCCCCGTATTAACGCAGCTTCGCCCGTTCGGGTTAGCGACTTCGGACCGTAATCGTTCCGTAAAATGAAAATGGGCCGTTGAAAAATGTAAAATGTTGAAAGTGTTTCGCGTTCTGTGAAAGATTTTAAGCGTGAAAGTGTAAAATTTTGCGCGTTTCAAACAATGAGATAACTTCATGGAACTCGTTTAAGTACGGTTAGAGTAGAGCGGGGAATGCTGACGCTCCTGATATTTATTTTTAAGCATCAGGAAGTTAAACGAATTACAGCTGGTCTTTATAGATGGAGTCGGCGCGGGAGCGGTGGAATGTGGTTAGGGCTTTATAAAAACTTTATAATAATGTTTTTTACAATAAAAACGACTAAGATATAAAATCTATGAAATTACAGAAGTTTTTAAATACATATTTCTTTTCAAAAGACTTCAATAGGTATTACAATGTTATACATATATGATTTGAACGTGGTTTTTCAAGAATTGTTCGGCTTAACGATACCGAGTGTTTATTATATTTAGGTAAGTGTTAGAGAATTCACTAACAGTTTTACTCTACTATGATCAAACTACAATGCTACGACGTTAGGTGACGTTAGCATGTATCAAAGAAAAACCCGTTCCCGTAGGATTTTGGGGATAAAACCTATCCTATGTCCTTTCTCGGGTATCAAAATATCTCCGTACCAAATTTCATGCAAATTGGTTCAGTAGTTAAGGCGTGATTGAGTAACAGACAGACAGACAGAGTTACTTTCGCATTTATAATATTAGTATGGATGCTGTTAAATACACTATACAACGTAATTTACTATCTTTCAACGTATTTTTAACGAAATAAATTTTATTAGGTACGGTATCCTTAGAGCTTTCCTTATAGAATTCCTAATTCCTTATAGCTGTATTAACCATTACGAACATGGATTGTTTCAATTACCTACACAAGATATACGTCGATTATTCCATAGATATCGGAGCATTACAAGTTCAGGCAAGTTTGCCAAAACCACGTGTGAATTGTAGCATGGCCGGCCACATTTATGGGCAATTAGATTGGCGAACGATGGCGTTGCTGCGTATATTTACCATTTAACATTTATACATTGGTGAACGGTGGCGATACGTTTATTTACCACTAGCTGCGCCCCGCGGTTTCACACGCGCGCATAAATGAGTTTTTTTCTTTTAATCCTAATGCTCTTGTTGTAATATCAGCATTAAAAGCCTAAGTTACTCCTTAGAACAATAGCTATCTGTCAGTAAAAGTCCGGTCAAAATCGGTCCAGCTGCTCCAGAGATTCGCCTGAACAAACAGACAGACAGACAGACAAAAATTGTGAAATTAATATTTTGGTAAATTTATACATTCATATTATGCATTTAGTAAAAATTGATTATTTCAATATTACAAACAGACACTCCGATTTTATTATTGGTATGTGTTTACGATACATTGGCGAGCGATGGCGCTACGTTTATTTACCGCCTTATATTTCAACGGGTAATGGATTTAGATGAAAATTGAACACGTTTAGGATTTGGCGCGGCTTTTGCGTAAACTGAGTTTGAAGTGATATTTGGTAAGATTATTGGAGTATTGTTTTTGTAATGTATCAATTAATTTTTAATGTACTAAGAATTAAATTTTTAATCAATTATTAAATAAACTAGTTGTTAACTGCAGCGTCAACCGCGATGTCAAACATGTTTTTGGGAATGTGATGTTTCATTGCGGTTATAAAAAATATATCCAATATATCACTCCTTAGGCTCTCTATTATAAAAAAACGATACTATAAAATTGCTCGATGCGATGTGATAGACAGACAAATAAACACACATCCCCATAATTGTGATTCTTATGAAGATAAATTATTAATTCTACGAAAGGACGAGGCCTTTGTATTTCATTTGTAATATTAAGTTACAAAGAATGTATAAGATATCCAGCATTAAAAATCGTAAATAATCGTATAGCTCTTGGCCTATAAAGCTCTATCTATACGTTATCGATATTAAAATTTACGATAAGGTTATTAAGTACTTAGAATGTTTACCGTGAAAATATTTTAGAAGGGAATTTCTCAAGGTATTAAGAGGCAGGCCGGAATAATTTTGTTATATTCTGTGAACAATTTGATGATGTAATTGTAATAATAAATAAGGAAATTATGAGCTGTAAAAACTTTTTAAAAGTGCAACTATGGAGTTTCTTTTCAGTTCTTCTTTTTTACATTTTACATAAATTCCTAAGGTTACGAATAGTTTATACCAAAAAAAATCGTCTTTAAACAACCTAAAATAACATTATTTCGCATAACACATTACGTATTTAGTATAACATTATTACTTATTATAATATTCGGTTTGTATCGTAAAATAAAGTATTAAATTTCGCATATTTTACACGTGTAGATAATAATTCATATCCGAGCCAAGACACTTAGGATTATTTCCTCTGAGAATAATTTTCAACAAATATGAATAAGTGGGAGCGGGAACATATCAGTCATTGCTACATTTCACCAAAATTCTAATTTTTGTCCCGTTCTAGATATTTTTTAAACATATTGAGAATAATATTATTTATAATTTATAGTATAATTTACTAGATTCTCGCCTTGAACCAGGATAATAAAATAAAAAAATCTGCTCTATGTCGCATAATAATAATATAATGTAGCTTTTTTAGAAGTATACGAAAAAAACTTCTCGTCTTTTATAATATTAGTGTAATATTGTATTGTATCAGCCTTTCGTATCCCAATGTTTGGAAAAAGCTTCCCCGAGGCGCTTCCAAGAATCACGATATAAATTATTAATGTAAATACAAATATATTTAGAAAACTCTTCCTCTCCTCACTTATATTCCCTGTAAAATTATATTATTCTAGATGTTTATATAATAATGAATATATTAAAGCAATACAAAGAAGAGACAAATTCCAAGCTTTCTGTCCGTGGTTTCGCTCGTTTAGTCTCAACACATTACATAATATTTAAACTCGACAAATTACACTAATTAATAATATAGCGTATAATATCCATCAGGGATAATGTAGGATTCTAATGGTAAAATATTTTTTTTAATCGATCCAGTAGTTACGGAGCCTATTCAATTCAAACAATCAAATCTTTCCTCTTTATAATATTAGTGTAGATTATTTTTACCATTTCTCTGCCTGTCTATAATTCTAGAAAACATAACGAACGAATACAAAATTATCGAGCTCTTCTACAGAACCCCAATACAAGTGTTTCAACAAGATTAATTCGATATTGTTGTGAAATTCTTTTGAATTTTCGTTCTGAAACGGAATGTAGCTCTCACATTACATGGAATGTGATTCAGGTCGTGAATTGTGCTTGCATCATCGACGTTAGACGGATGTTGCTTTGTTCGATACAATCTACGTAATAGTTGTATGTATTATTTTGAAGACTCGGCACGTGTATAGTTAGTTTATTTAATATATTTATTTACGAAAACTTTACAGCTATAATATTATGATATAATATATTACATAATATGATTGACTAATGTAATTATGTTTAAGATACGTCATTTACGATTTTTAGTTATGTATGTATAGTTAAAGTGTGATGTGTGTGTGCATGCGAAATTTCATAGAATTATCTTTTATTTAACCATGAAAATAAACACTAAATAATTAGACACTACAAAGTATTATTTTAAAGTCATCAACCTAGCCAAAGTTTGAATGTCCTTACGCAAAGTACATCATAGCAGTCTTACCTAAAAGACAGTTCGCACAATTAAAACAATTCAGACTTTCTTGTGAACTAATTCAACGCAACGCAACGTTATAAAGCAAGTTGTTACATTATAAGATAAATAGGGTCTTCACAGAGCGAGCAGCCTCGCGAAGGAATTGTTTACAAATGACGTGTGCTGTAACTGTAACTTGCAGTAGTGGCTTAGGTGAGAACCTCGAACTTCAATAAGTCGAAGGTTCGAGACCAAGCGAACATGCTGGAAATAAATAGATTTTTTAATTTGATGAGCGCATGTTGATAACATCACCACTGCGGAGTTCCGTTCACGCAGTGCTCGCAAGTGGTCGCGTTCTTAATTATTTTAATTTGATCAAAAGTTTATGTACGCAAATAGAAGAAAAATATGGTGAGGAAACCGACATGTCGAAGAATCAAAAGTTCGACGACATGTGACATCTTCCAACCCGTACTTGGCCCGGGTAGTGGATTATGGCCTGTACCCTCATAGGAAGCCTTTGTGTGTGGAAGTGGTAACATGAAGATGATAACGTGTGCTGTAATTTTCCGCAACGTCCACGTAGACCAAGCTGCCTCGCACAGAAATTCGCGAGGCTGCTCGCTCTGTGTGTCCGCTTAATAGCTATCTTCATGTGCATTAATACCATCAGACTATCATGTCTTTATAATTCTTTGCTATGGAATTGTTTAACGTTCGCCGCAGCATTGCGATGTGATCAAACATGTATAGTTTTAAGTCTATTCTCGTTTATATCTGAGATTAAGTTAATGAATATTGAATACGATTTATAGTACAGGAATAAAGGTAAAAGTAGGAATTATATATAAGACTAGCGGTCCGCCCCGGCTTCGCCCGTGGTACATATGAAAAATAGATGTTGGCCGATTCTCAGACTTACCCGATATGCACAGAAAATTTCATGAGAATCGGTCCACCCGTTTCGGAGGAGTATGCAGACTAACATTGTGACACGAGAATTTTATATATAAGATATAATTCCTACTTTAATATATTTTGGATATATTTGAGCTACATCATGCGGTTGGAAAACGAACACTAATATATTACACATCGAAGTTTTTTTTACACAGTTACCATAAACAGAAACAATTAGTTCTACGTATCAATATTTAGATACCAACCAACGACGTAGGACTCTTTATCATTCATTAAAAAAAATCATTTAAAATCCGCAAAATATTTTTTCTTTCTTTTACTTTTAATTAAATCTACAAGAAAATAAAAACTTCAATACATCGCAACTATCCCTTTGTGTGAGGATAATTACGTTAATACAAGCTAACTTTTCTTATTATAACACTTACACGTGCCGCTAACACAAATAGGGTTATAAGGTCAACCCTTTTATAACTTACATTATATTCTATTATATCGAGTATAATTATCAGTTTAATATTTCGTGGAATGCCTAAGACTTGTTTGTGTGAAATTATTGGATTTTCAATTCAACTTAGTTATTTTGAGCGATCTTTTAAAGTGTACAGGAATTTCCTTTAATATTTAATTGATAATATTTTTTTTTGTTAGATTCTTGTTTTTTTTAAATTTTTGGATTAAATTCAAATACTAATATTACCCATAGCTGTTACATTAAATTAAAAAATTCGTAAGTAAAGATTACCTTAATAAAAATAAATTACATTTACTTAATAAATGTATTGCGTTTCAAGTTTATCTATTTCATTGTTAATATACCTCTCTATTTCTATATAAATACAATCTCCACTTAACATAATGAGGGATCTCTTAATTACTGTAATAATAAATTGGAAGCAAAACAGAGTATAATAGATCTTGTATGCTGACGTGGTGGACCTTATCCCGCTCTAGGGAATCTACCTAGCTCAAGGCTTTCACGGATGGCTATGAGATAGGGCAAATAAATCAGTTTTATTATTAACTGCCAATAGAAAAGTTACTTATGACACTAAGGGCCAATTTTTCAATGCTTGGATAAAACTTATCCGTCCAATAAAGTATTACACAATAATATTAAAATGTCACGTAAACTGTCAAATACGGGCAATTAGAAGACGTTTTTAAAATGGTAGTTTTAAAAATTATTCGACGAATAAGTTTTAACCAAGGATTGAAAAATCAGCCCTAAAAGGCTTCGCAGATAATTGTCTGTCATCCGCGGTAGTAAATATGATAAATATTGGATGGTTATATGTATTTTGACGATTCAATAAATAACTTTGGCAAGATTCAAAGATATTAAATTCGTCGCCTTACTCTATGACATGACGTAATTGCCATGACGCGACTTTGAAATTTTACAAAGTGCCTAAAAAAGTTACACTTAAAAAAAAACTACGTGTAAATTCATCGAAATTAATCCCCAACCTTACAATAATATAGTAGAAGCGAAATGAAATA